>JAOSBN010069148.1:0-13268 GCA_027563595.1 Erythroxylum suave | reverse complement strand
GGGTAATATATTTATAGTTTGTGATGATGAACTACATTGATTATGTGCATGTATGATGAGTATGTTGTTTTATTCATGGTGAATGTGAGTAATATGTTATGGTTTAGTGATGATGAGTTGAAATAATTGGATATGTATATGTTGTATGTTTTGAACCATTGTGGATGTGAGAAAAATATATTTCGTGAATATGTATTGTGTTGCATTGTGTTAATTTTAATGACCTTGTGTGAATGAAAAAGAAAAGAATTATGGAGCATGAAAACATGAACACAATGTAGAATGTATGATTATAGAAAGTCTGTTATGTGGGCGAGAGAGAAATTCGTTTCGTTAGTCACGTGCACGTTGACCATAGCCTTCTCCCGGCTGCCCGCTTGTGGTCACAAGATCCTGAGAAATCAGACTCGTTTCATCTCACGGTGTAAACTTCGGTTTTGCCGTTTCGTTCCATGGAACTTTTGAGCCATTGTGTGTGCATTGCATATTTGAACATGTTAAGATATAATGTATATTGAATGTTATGATTAACAATAACTTTCAGCCCATTTTGTTTTGTGATGATGTGTTGTGCTATGAATGATTGTTGTGTGGTGTGTGGCTCATTAGAATCGACTATAAATATATTAACCACTGAGCCTCCCAGCTCACCTCATAAATTTTCACTCCTCAGGTGAAGTAAGAGCAGATCAGTGAACCTTGCAAAAACTTTGGGCAAATCTTCCAGAAGTTCATTCGTTGTAACTAAGCTAGATTGAATACTTTAGGTGATTCTGAATCATGCATACATAATTGTATTTTTGATCATGCTACTGTTTTTGTCTTTTAAAATTGAAGATATGTATAAATGCTACATTGACTAAGTAATGAAAATACTGGATGCGTTTGTGAAAAGACAGTAAAAGTGCAGAATTTTCATCTTATGTTAAATTGGTTGTATGCTGAATGTTGGGAGGTAATGTGATGGGTTGATTATGGTAAATTGTGTAGTAAAGGAGTACGGTATGTAAGGAAATTCATATTGGTTCGGGTCCTTTGAAATTTGGTTGAGAATTTTTTGTGAATTGATGAGTGAAAACAGGAAATATAGTAAAGTTGTGATCTGAAATTTTGAGGAATAATCTGCACTGATCTAGGTAGAATTAGGCTAAGTGGTTTACATAAAAGTTGTAAATTTTTCTTTTAGCTTTCTATCTCCATAAAGATTGAAATTTTTGGACGTCAGGTGTAGAAGTTATTACCTTTATAAGATAGCTGTGTTTGGGTGCAATTATGCATAATTGGTGTATAAATTGGATTAAATGGTAACCTTCACTTAATTGATTAAATTGTAGCGATACATGCAAAATTAGACAAAGTTGTCTGCACAAAAGTTGTAGGTCTTGATCTTAGCTTTTTATTGATATATAGTTTGTGATTTTTAGGTTTCTGGATTGAGAGATATCTTATTTAGAAAAAAGGGTGTTGAGTTAGGGTGAAAGTCGCGATCGTAACATAGCACGATCGCGATAGTCCCCAAATCTCAGCAAATTTGGTTGCGATCGCGAAAAAGCAAGGAAAAATCGCAATCGCAACTCAGCGCGATCGCAACCAGCCCTCTTCCCCCAAATCGCGAGGCTCCTGCGTCCAGAGCAGTCCGCACCGCCTTCTTCCCATTTTTCTTAATTAAATTACAGTTAACCCCTTTTGTCATCAAATCTTTTATTCTTTGTTTATTGTTGCTATGAAAAATTTGAATTTAATGGTTGAGTGTTATTTCATTTTTCTTAATAGAATTATTATTTAATTCTTTTATTGGAAATTATCCATTAATTGTTTTATTGATAGTTAATTGCTGTTATTAAAAATCATTTTGTTTTTGAATAATTAAATTATATGTACGAAATTATTTTATGATCCCACTGCAAATCTTCCGTGTTTAGATTTTTAATTAAATTTAAGGTTATAATTTATTTTATTGAAATGATCCCGATTATTATTATTATTGCAAATAAATTTCCAAATGGTGACACATCGTCGCCATAAATTACGTACGGGGACCAGAGCCAACACAACTGTTCTCTTTTTTGTGGTCTTCTCTATAGCGACTGCAGTGCTTGTCTGTGTTTACTTCTATTGATGAAATTAGTGCGTCCCCATTTATTCATGAGCTGAGAAATCCATAATAGAGCCTTAATTGAATTTTTAGATGAAATTAAGAATGCGTTGGCATCAATGTCCTCAGGATACAAACTAAAATTGCATCTATTTGGCCCTGAAAACCATATCATGATTTTTAGTCAGCAGTTTTTAAATTTTGACACTAAATAATTGCAATAACGAAGACAAGAATGGATTTACGTGAAGATGACTTGAATACACTAGATAAAGATTTTCGTGAAGATGACTTGCATACACTAGATAATTTTAATCAATAGAAACTGAGATTATAGTTCTCACAGCATCATCGCTTTCAGCTGACCATTCTTTTTGACTTTCATTCATATTCAAGTCTAAAATTATTGGATTTTCCACTCTGCTATAGATACTTAGTATAGTATTCTTTGGTTGAATTTTGCAATCAATTTTTGGATTTTTGGAAATATTCTTGCACATAATCTCTCTATAGCCTAGGAGTTTAGATAAGACTTGAATTTAAGAAACTCTCAAGACTGACAGGTTCATTCAAACGAAGATATCCGTATCAAAAAATAATGTTGCTCGAGTCTTGTCATCATATGAACTATAGAAGAAAATAAGTACAAGCGGGAGCTACAAGGAATTTTAGATGGTTAAGGAAGTTAAAGAAGCTGTGACAGAGAAGACCACTATCTGCGATTTATGATAACCTAGCAATACCTCGAGAATGATTTTGTTGTATCTGAATTCATAATATAAAAGAAGCTTCATCAAGATCTTTCATCACAAAATTCTTTGAAAGAAATTTCTTGATTTCGTATAATAAACTTATATCATTATTGGCAAGGTTTATGTCATTAACATATAAAACAAAAAAATATACTAACTCTTATAGATAGAACTTCTGGATATACAATTATCAACCAAATTCATCTTAAAACTAAAAGAGATGATAACTTGATAAAACTTACAATACCATTGACAAGAAGTTTCCTAACTCTATGGATAGATTTCTTTAATTTGTAAACCATTTGCTTTGAAACATAGTTTTTAGGTTGCTTCATATGATTTGTTTTATTAGTATCACTATTAAGGAAAGTTGTCTTCACATTTATTTAATGTAATTCAAGGTTAAAGTGTGCCACAAATGACATTACGATCCTAAATCTTTCAAAGAAACCAGTGAGAAAGTTTCTTCATAACTAATTCCTTCCTTTTAAGTAAAAGTTTTTGTCACAAGATGATCTTTATATCTTTTCGCGTTGCCTTTTGAATTCATTTATGCCTTAAGTATCTATTTACAACCAATGAGTTTTACTCCTTCAAGCAATAGGACAATATTCCAAACATCTTTGTCTCTTATAGACTTAATTTTCTCATTCATGGCATCAATATACTTTTAAGAATTAGAACTCTTAATGGCTTCTTAGAAGTTTATTAGGTTATCTTCCACTATGCTAATTTCCATATCATATTCTTGGAGAAAGAAAATATAATCATCCAAAATTGCACTTCTCCTCTCTTTAGTGGATCTTTTCTTCTTAATTTTGGTGAGTCTATCCTTCAAGAATATTCAATTAATCTTGATCAAGGAGATTTTCAATGTTGTCTTGTTGCTTTAAAGTTGCTTCATGAATAATGTCAGAAATATTAACTTGATCATGGTTAATAATAACTATTAGAACAAATTAATCTTCAAATACAATGTCTTTACCCTTATCTCCCCTTTCAAACTCAATATCCTCAAGGAATTTGAAATCTTCCTTCTCAAAAATAGACTTGACTGAAAGATCATAAAATTTGTATCTCTGTTAACATTCAAAGTGCCTAAAACATTGGCTATTTATTCTTCTCGACTCTAGTCCTTTCATTTGGATTATAAGGTCTTGCCTCAATTGGACAGACCAAATGTGAAAATCTCCATACTAGGTTTTCTACCTATTTATAATTTATAAGGAGTTTTAGTCATCGCCTTAATTGGAACTCTATTGAGAATGTAAGTTGTGGTCTTTAAATCCTCTCCCCAGAGCTAATATGGTAAGATGGTGTGAATAAACATACTATTTACCATTTCTTTCAATGTTTTGCTTCATCTCTTAACAACATCATTTATGCTAGGGTTCCCCAACATTGTATACTGAAGGATGATATTGCATTCTTTGAGGAAATTGGCAAATGGTTTTGGACGTTGTTCACCTAAATTGTCATATTTACCGTAATATTCTCCATCACATTCATTTCTAACACTTTTAATCCCTTTTGCAAGTTGACTCTCAACCTTCGCTTTGAAAACTTTGCATATGTCTAGCGCTTGTGACTTCTCATGAATGAGATAAAAGTACCCATAATGTTAGTAGTTGTCTGTAAAAGTAATAAAATATTTTTGACCATTAATCCAAGAATATGTAGGAAATGGCCCGTAAGTATTTGTCTTAATTAGTTATAAGACATTTAAAGATCTTTTAGCACTTAATCTTCTTATGTTTGTCTACTTCTCCTTAATACACTCAATACGAAATTCAAAGTTTGATAGATCAACATTTTGATAAAGAATCGATAAGCTTTAAATCATGAAAAAGACTAAATTATCCATTTACAAAAGAATAACAGTAACCAACATTGCCTAATACAAAAATAGTAACCAAATTTCGTTTTGAAAACAATAAAATATAAATCTCTTTCATATTCAAATAATATTCAGTCTTAATGATAACTTAAAAGTCCATATTACCTCAAATTCAACAGTCATTCCGTCACCTCCATGGATGTACTTTTCACCATCTTTAGATTTTCAGTAGCTCAGGCAACTTACATTGACACACTTATGTGAGTAGTACCACTATAATCTTACCAACAAGGTGTCTAGACACTGAAATCAAATTAACCTCAAAATAAACTAAAGAAAGAAGTGTATCCGTCTCTGCATGCCAAGTATGATATTTGGTACGCTTCTTTATTTTTCTTTCATGAGAAGTCCTTCTATGTAAGTAGTAAGTGTTGGCCCCGGGTCTTGATACAGATTTTATGCCGACTACTTGCCACCATTGGGATCTATTGGAAATAATAATAAATAGATTTGAGAACATATAAATACAATAAAATATAACATTTAAATTTAATTAAAGTTTAGACAAGGAAGATTTATGGTGGAACTTTTCTGATATAAGCAAATAGTACTTAAAATGTCATAGAATGATTTTAGACATAAAATTAAATTACTAGAAATCATTAATTAATATAAGAATAATAATAAAATAAATAGATAATAGATAATATCATAAATAAAATAAATAGATAATAATTATATAAAATAAATAAAATTCATAGGGGAAGTAAAAACAATACCCAACAATTTCATGAAAATTATCATAGCAAAAGTGAACAAAGAATAAATGAATTTGGGTGTTAGGTGAATAATTTGCAATTTAATTAAGGAATGGACTTTCAAAATTCAAAAGTGAAGAAGTCACAATTGTGACTCTTCATTGTCACACTTAGTGACAAATAAAAGGAAAGAGGGGATTTGATTTAATTTAATGGCTTGGAGAGGAAAAAGTCACGAGCATGTCTTTTATCTCTCACGCCCATGAGAGGGAGGAAAAATAGAGGCGTTGCGATCGTGTTTGTACACGATCGCAACCTATGATGAACAGTTACAAGAAAATGCACAACACGATCGCGACTTTTAAGAAATTCTAGGACTGTCGCGATTGCGCTTCGTTGCGATCGCGACTTCCCAGTTGAATAGTCTCAATTCCAAATAACATAACTTTCAATCTAGAAGTCAAAAAGTTTTGAAATTTATATCGTTGAAAAGTTAAGAAAAAGATATACAACTTTCATGAAGACAATTTTGCTTAACTCAGCCTGTATCAATATAGTTTAATCATTTAAGTAAAGATTACCATTTCAGTCAAAACTTTGTGCACCAATACTGTTATCTTACAGAAGCCACAACTTTTGCGTCTGAAGTGTTAAAATTTCAATCTTTATACCATTAGAAAGATAAAAGATTAATCTACAACTTTTATGGAGACCACTTAGCCTAATTCTTCCTATATTAATGTAGTTTATTCTTGGAAATTTCAGTTCACATTTTATCCTATTCTCTGTTTTCATTTATCTATCAACCTACATTTCCATTTCAAATTCCAAAAGACCCAAAGCCAACAATACAATTTCATACATACAAAACTCCCAACTTAATCAATTGACTTCAAGTAAGTCTATCCAAAGATCCTCAATCATCCAACTATTTATTGCTATCACATTATCAACTTAGCAGAGAAGGAACTTCTGCAAATACATATAAAAGAGAATTTCTACAACTTTTACTGTCATTTCGCAAACACATCAAAGTTTTCACTACTCAATCAATGCAGCGTTTATACATATCTTCAATTATACTAAAAAAAATCCAAACAGTAGCATAATCCAAAATACATGTATGCTGATATCAAAACCACCTAAAATATTTAGTCTAACTTAGTTACAACGAGTGAGCCTTATGAAGGTTTGCCAAAGTTTTTGCAAGGTTCACAATTGATCTACTGATTCTTGCACCTGAGAAGTAGAAAAATTATGGGGTGAGCTAGGAAGCTCAGTGACTAATATGTTTATAGCCAGCGATGATAAACCACACACAATCAAGTATATAGATACATAAATTTATATCACATTAAATATACCATATCCACAGCTCAAGCTCATAAATAATCAGCTTCTTACTTAGTTCAGGTCAAATAAATTGTTTAATCATCAAAACATCTCATTCAATCATTAATCATGCTTAACAAATTACAATGCAATGCACAAACAATATGGCTCAAGAGTTCTGTGGAATGAAACGTAGAAACCGAAGTTTATACTGTGAAACAAAACGAGTCTGATTTTTCAGGATCTCGTGGCCACAAGCGGGCAACCGGGAGAAGGCTCTATAGGTCATCGTGCACGAGACTAACGTGACGGATTCCTCTCTTGCCTACATAAACAAATTTCAAATGCATACTTTTCATAACTTATTGATGCTTTTATGCTTCTAAATTTTCTGTTTTTCATTAACACAAAAGCAACAAAATTCTTACAAAACATCATGATATACATTCACAGAACATTTTTTTCACATTCATAATGATTCACAACAAACATATTTAACACACATATACACAATTATTTTAGCTCATCATCACTAAAACCATAAACATATTACCCACCTCTTTGCATACAAATCCAAGCTCAAAACTTGTCTCTCCTCTTGTTCTTGCTTTCGACTTTCTTGTTCCCTTCAAACAACCATATTTTTCCTTTAATCTTCTTACAAAAAGAAAGCTTCCATAATTCTCTACTAGCCAAAAATAAACTTAGACTTAATCCATTATTGGTTGATCTAACTAGAAGAAAATAAAATCTAACTAAAGGTTCATAAAAATCTAAAAACATAAATCTCTTATTCATCTTCTTCCCTTCTTTATTTCAGCTCATAAAAACCTAGTTTCTCTATTTTTTCCTCTTATCAAAACATGAAAAAAAGATAGAGGTTACCAAAAATGCAGTTGAATCTTCTTCTTCTTCTTCTTCTTCTCTTCTTTTTCTCTCTTTCTTTCTTCTCCTTTTTCTGTTTCAGTTTTCTGCTTCTCTTCTTCTACTTCCTTCTATATTTTTCTTTTGTCTTTCTTTCTTATTTCACATGATTCTCTCTCTTTTTCCTAACCTCTCAAACACTTCTCTCTCTTTTCTTTTATTTTTACATGACTCTCATCCTCTTTCTCTAGCTTGTTCTAGGTTCTTCTTTTCTTTCTCTATTTCTTACCCAAACACGTCTCTTTCCTTCTTATTCTTTTTTTTACAGCTTCACCCTTTCCAATCTTACCATTCATATTTAACTATAATTCCTTCTAATTTTTTAACTTAATTCTAGCACTTCCCTTTAATCCATACAACCATATATAAATAATAATATACCTAATTAAACTCCAACAGTTATTAACTAAAAAATTCTAATTTTACTCGTGATGAAACGCCATCAAAATTTTATTTAATAATTCTAATTTTTGAAAAATTTTGGGGTCCAACAGTAAGCAAATTCTTCAGTTTGAAGCTTTTATTCCTTATGCTACTTCTTTTGTGGTATAGTATTGTAACTGCTTTATCTTTCATTTTTTGTTCGTATTATTGTCCTTAAAGTTGGACGCCAAATAAGAACTTTCAACCTTCTCTTACTTTATTCTCTCTTCTTCTTGCACATAATGTGAAATGAGCTCATGAAGAGTCTATTTCTCCTTTTGACAGTTATTGCTAATTTTAAATTAACTAAATTGTATGGAAAGAGATATCAAAATCGAATGCATACGTAATTCTTCAGCCAGTTCTAAATCAGTACCTTTAATTTTAAAGCAAAATGAGACATTTCTAGGATATACTACTTAATGCTTCCATTACCCTTATATCTCATAGAAAACAAGACTTGCTAGAACAATACTTGTTTTTGCATTTGCTCAAGTTCTTTAAGGAAAAAGTTTATGGATTTATTATGCATACAGTCTAAGCTTTCCCACTTCTCCCAATTCCTCTTGTTATAAGAGAAACTTGCATTTGTAAGAGGTGGGGGTCGCTCAATTTGAAGAGAACAGTCTAGATCCATACAATTAAAAATGATTATGATTTCCTGTTTTCAAACCTTAAAGTGTGCCATTTAGCACATGTATAAAGTTGATATTAATAGATATTATTGTAGCAAAAGTAATCTTCAAATACAAAGTCTTTAACCTTATCTCCCCTTTCAAACTCAATATCCTCAAGGAATTTGACATTTTCCAACTCAAAAATAGACTTGACTGAAAGATCATAAAATTATCTCTGTTCACATTCAAAGTACCCAAAAAATTAGCTACTTATGTTATCGAGTCTAGTCCTTTCATTTAGCTTATAAGGTCTTGCCTTAGTTGGATAAACCAAATATGAAAATCTCCACACTAGGCTTTCTATCTATTTATAATTTATAAGGAGTTTTAGGCATAGCCTTAATTGGAACTCTATTGAGAATGTAAGTTTTGGTCTTTAATTCCTCTCCTTAGAGCGAATATGGTAAGATAGTGTGAATAACCATACTCTTTACCATTTCTTTCAATGTTTTGTTTCATCTCTTAACAACATCATTTATGCTAGGGTTCCCCAACATTGTATACTGCAGGATGATATTGCATTCTTTGAGGAAATTGGCAAATGGTTATGGACATTGTTCACCTAAATCATCATATATATTGTAATATTCTCCATCACATTCATTTCTAACATTTTTAATCCTTTTTGCAAGTTGATTCTCAACCTTATCTTTGAGAACTTTGAATATGTCCAGTGCCTGTGACTTCTCTTGAATTAGATAAAAGTACCCATAATGTGAGTAATTGTCTGTAAAAGTAATAAAATATTTTTGACCATTAATCCAAGAAGATGCAGGAAATGGCCCGTAAGTATTTGTATTAATTAGTTCTAAGACGTTTAATGATCTTTTGGCACTTAATCTTCTTATGTTTGTCTACTTCTCCTTAATACACTCAATACAAAATTCAAAGTTTCAGGGGGCGGTTGGTTGGCATGGGGATGGTAATAGGAATGAGAATGAATATAGTGAAGAATGGGAATAGATATTATCATCATAATTATGATGGTTAGCTAAGAGGAAGGAATGATTACCATTACCAAAGACAGTGGTTGGTTTGTAAAAAAATTGAGAAATAGAAAATTATTATATTTTTATTTATTAATTTAATAATATTGTAATTAATTATATTTTAATTAATCATTTACAGTATATTGATTAATTAAAATATTGTAATTAATTAATGACTTATATTTTAATTAATTATATTGTATTTAATTAATTATTAATAATATTTAATTAATTATATTTTAATTAGTTATTTAATTAAAATATTTTAATTAATGAATAATTATATTTTAATTAATTATAATGTAATTAATAATAATAGTCATTTCCTTAGAACAATAATACCCATTCCTTTAGGTTAGGAGAGGAGTGGGGTATTACCTAAAAATGGGTAATCAAAATAATGACTCTATAATCATAATCCCTCACCAAACTCAATCTTTCATTCCA
The DNA here is from genome assembly GCA_027563595.1 of Erythroxylum suave. Lineage (NCBI taxonomy): Eukaryota > Viridiplantae > Streptophyta > Magnoliopsida > Malpighiales > Erythroxylaceae > Erythroxylum > Erythroxylum suave. The sequence goes on along the minus strand of JAOSBN010069148.1, from coordinate 3,034 downwards.
TACTCATTCCCCTTTTTTCATACCCACTAAACAAGCACACCCTCAAATAGATCAACAATTTGAGAAAGAATTGATAAGCTCTGAATCATGAAAAAAACTAAATTATCCAATTAAAATACAAAAATAGAAACCAAATTTTGTCTTAAAAATGATAAAATATAAGTCTCTTTCAAATTCAAATAATATTCAGTCTTAAATGATAATCTAAAAGTCCAAATTACCTCAAATTCAACAATCATTTCGTCACCTCCGTGGATGTATCTTTCACCATCACTAGATTTTCAGTAGCTCAGGCAACTTACATAGACACATTTATGTGACTAGTACCATTATAATCTTACCCACAAGGTGTCTAGATACTGAAATCAAATGAACCTAAAAATAAGCTAAAGGAAAAATAGTATCTGTCTTTGCAGGTCTTTTGTGAGAAGTTTTTCTATATAACTAGCAAGCAAATTCTTCAGTTTGAAGTTTTTATTCCTTATGCTACTTCTTCTGTGATAGAGTATTGTAACTTCTTTATCTTTCTTTCTGTTCTTATTATTACCCTTAAAGTTAGATGCCAAATAAGAACTTTTAACCTTCTCTTACTTTATTCTCGCTTCTTCTTCCCCATAATGTGAAATGAGCTCATTAAGAGTCTATTTCTCCTTTTGACAGTTATTAATAATTTTAAATTAACTAAATTGTATGGAAAGAGATATCAAAACCAAATGCATAAGCAATTCTTCAGACAGTTCTAAACCAGTACCTTTAATTTTAAAGCAAAATGAGACATTCCTAGGATATACTACTTAATGCTTCCATTACCCTTATATCTCATAAAAAAACAAGACTTGCTAGAAGAGTACTTGCTTTTGCATTTTTTACGCATACAATTTGAGCTTTCCCACTTCTCCTAATCCCTCTTGTCATAAGAGAAACTTGCATTTGTAAGAGTAAGGGGTCTCTCAATCTGAAGAGCAAAGTCTAGATCCATGTAATTGAAAATGATCATGATTTCTTGTTTTCAAACCTTAAAGTGTGCCATTTAGCATATGTATAAAGTTGATGTTGATAGATATTATTGCAGCAAAAGTATTTACTTAATAGAGAATAAAAATAAAAAAAGCAACAAACTCACAACTAAAATATGAATAAAGAATAATTAATAAATTCAAATAAGGGTATTATGGTAATCCTATGAAAAATACCTAACACAAAATTGAAATTTAATTTTTCAACTAAAATATCAATTTGTAAGCAGTACTCTTATTATAGTGATCAATTAATATTTCAAAATAAGTTCATATGAAATCATAAGCCTTGAGATTGGTTAGAGAAAGTGAAAAAAAAAGCATGACAGTAGAAGCTTCTACCTAAGATGCCCCCCGACGAACTAGAAAAAAGTCCAAACAATGGTGATACCCACTAGCTGATGATCCTGGGGATTCTAATCAAGAACATGTTACAGGGGAAGTCATAAGGGCACAATCTTTCTCAGATATGGTGAAAGTGCTACTAAATCTAAGGCTAGGGACTGGGAGGATTGGGCAACCTCCAACCCACATAACGACATATTCTATAAGGACGCTGAATCTAACTCTGAAGCCATTGGGACTGCGAGCATGATTGCATTTTCTTTTCCAAGGAGGAGAAGGAGGCCATGCGTAAACCATGGAGGAATGCCCTGATTATTAAATTATTGGGGAAAGTCTTGGCTTATTCTACTCTGTCTACTAGGATTCCTCTCCTATGGAACCCAAAAAGGGATTACCTAGTAAATGACTTGGAGCATGATTACTTCATTATCCGTTTCCAAAGGAAAATTAATTATGAAAACTTTTTGGAAGGAGGGCCCGGATTATTGGGGGCCATTACTTGACTGTTCGTCAATGGAAGCCTAATTTTATGTCGAGTTTACACAAAATTGAGCAGTTTATTCTTGGATCAGCTTTCCCAACATTCCCATGGAGTATTTTAACTTGATTGTGCTTAAGAAAATAGGGGAGAATTGGTCGCCTCATCAAGATTGATCACATTACTGAAGGCGGCATTCGAGGATGATTTGCTTGTGTATGTGTGGAACTAGATTTGTCTAAGCCATTAAAACCAAAGTTGAAGATTGAAGGGAAAGACGTCCTTATCGAATATGAAGGTTTATTGATTATTTGCTTTAAGTGTGGCATTTTTGGTCATAAAAAAGGTGATTGCCCTTCACATAGGTCACCAAGTCCAGTGATAGAGCCTTCAGTGTCCGTTGTTCTAGGAACCCAGGAGGAGTTGTAGAACCAAACTTACAGCCTTTGGATGTTGGTTCATAGGTGAAAAAGAAAGCTAGGGCATTCCGGGACCGCACACCTCGTGACCCAAGGCGGAAGCATTACTAGTTGAGCCTCTCAGATTGCACTTGATAATACGAAGAGGTCAGGCCAGCCGATTTGGATCTTCCCAAATCCACTAACCTCAAAGGCATTAAGGAGTGACATAAGGATAATGTAGCATATCCTTCAGTAGAGGAAAGAAGGTTGTTAGGGATGTGGCTTGTCAGGGTGATAAACCTACTCTCCATTTGGGTCCACGTTTCGACACCTTACCAAGTAACAGATTTGTTTTCAATGCCGGGGACTCTACAAGTGTGACTCTAGTTGCTTCTAACAAGAAAAAACCCCCCTCTAAGCGAATGATTCAATTTGTGATTAACACCCAAAAGAAGGGGCGTTGCTATATGGTGAGGGATCAATGGCAAAGAACATGTTAAGTAAGATCACTCTAGAAACTATAGGTGGGCCAGAATGGGAACAAAGTTCTCCGCTGTCCTACTCGGGAAAGGTGTTGAATAGCTGTGTCTCTCGTCCAAACAACAGTTCCAACAAACCTGGCCGTAGGGATGATACAGGTAGAAATGCTACGGTATCTGCAAATCCAGAGGCTCATAAGAAAACACCTATAGGGATAAAAATTTGTATCCTGACTTTAGGGGAAGATCCGTATTAATCTAGGCTGATTTGGACAAATTTGTCTTCTTGGAAGTGGTAGTTCATCCTCTTAGCTT
>JAOSBN010069098.1:0-13275 GCA_027563595.1 Erythroxylum suave | reverse complement strand
TATAATCAGGTGCAATCTCTTCAACGTCTTCTTATTGTTGTGTTCTTGAATGTGTTGTTGAAGTTTCTTAGAAAATGAAGGCGCCAACACTACCAAGCGGCTATGGATAATCTAGTCATCATTGTCAGTCACTTCATAACCATCATTTTCAGTTGTGTAACTTTCTAATGTTAGATTTGATGTATTAGGTGGACCACCGGCTAGGGAATGAATTGGTTAGATTGCCACTTGTCGTACTCATATGATAGTGACAAACTTAATTTCCAAAGACACAATGTTCAGTTTCTCTACAAATAATCTTAACACGAAGAGAAAAGCAATCGGTCTAGGATATCTATTTTTACCACTCATAATAACGGGCTATATTATACTATCCATAATGGAATGGAGATCATAGTAAGTTATGGAAGATGAGAAAAACTGGAAAACAATGAACTAAACGTTTTTGTTTAAACCTTGTATGAGTCTCTAATCAATGACGACTTTCCGTAATTTTTTGTCAAAATAATTAACGGTCAGCATCATAAAATATCTTTTTCATATAAGAACAATAAAATTAAAACTATAAATCTTTTTAGATTTTTCAAAATTTAACATTAAAGTTTTTTTAATTAATTGCTCAATTAAAAGTCAAATAATCCGATTTTAAAATTGTTTTCCTTTACTTTTTATTAATATAGTTAACAGAGAAGCATAAAGACCAATATTTAGAGAGGTTACCTGATAAGTCAAATTATTTATATATGATTTTAGGATGAATTGGAACTAATTTGACTTATTTCTATGTGAATTTAGAGCTTTATTTGGTTAATTCTCACACAATTTAACTATATTGCTTAATAGGTACAATTGGAGAGATTTTGGGGCAAAAGACATAACTTTCTCTGTGGTCGTTGGATTAAAACCATTCAAGTATGATTTCGAAGAGGACTCTGGGCTCTACAACTTCTGTGAAGACCTCGAGGAGAGATTTGGCCTTTTAAAGGGTCAAAAGTGTACATTTCTGAAGATGCTCAGTGTATGTCTGCCTAACGGACTTCATGTCCCTTCAAACGGACATGAGCGGAGAAAGAAGACTGACAGATCCATGAATGTCTACTTAACGGACATCATGTCCGCTTAACAAACATCATGTCCCTTCAAACAAACATCATGTCCACTTAACAGACATTCACTGTCTAAACTGCTCCAGAGACTCAAGAAGGTCCGCCTAACGGACATTAAGTCCATCTAACAGATAATGACGGCACAGACACAATTTTTATTCCCCTGTTTAGCAAAAACTAGGCTTCTTTGACCCGAAAATACTATATATATTCATTTTGAAGACCTAAATAGGGGTTCTAGCACTGAAAACGAGGAAAGGAGATTGGAGGCATCCAAAATAGGAAAAGGGGAAGAATAAGGAGGATGGCATCAAGATTGGAGCAAGCTTGATTTGTCTTCTCTCTCTATTCTCTCTCTCTACCCTACCTTGAATGTTGATAGTCTCTATGTATTTTGATTTTTTTATCATGTGCTGGAACTACCCCATTTAGGGTTAGGGATGTAGCCTATTTTGTGGATTGATTGATGCTTTATGGATTGATTGTAATTGAATGAAGGTTCTTAAGTTATATTTATCTTTCTTGAGCTTTATTGTTGTTTCTATGCTTGATCACCATAGATGCAATCTTAGGAATCATATGATGGACGGAGAGGTGAAGTGTGATTTGTGCATTAGGAAGATAAACACAATAGAATTAGAGATAGAGATATCCTAAACTAGTGTGATAACTTAGGGTTGCTTGTTCTTAATGAATTTGACTAGTTATGTTTCACATTGAGAAATGGTAATCAACTAGTTGGGTATTCTTGTATGTCTTGAGAGAGAATATAAGTGAATTTATGTGACTGTTATTATAACTTGTCGTTCAATCAATTCCATAATTTATCGATCAATCTCTTAAATTGGTGAATCCCAAAGCCCTAAGTCTCAACATCAAAATTTTTTCTTTCTTGTTTATCCATATTCGTCACAATTAATTGTTCACTCTAATCCAATCATCTTTTAATTTTCTTATCATTTTGGTTCAAGTAATTATGATTAATTTAGTAGTGAGTATTTTAGTCCTTATGGTATACGACCTTGGAATACTTGATGTGTAAGTACTAGGAACGACCCTGCGCACTTGCAAATTTTGTCGACCAAGTTTTTGGCGCCGTTGTCGGGGACTAATTTATATTTGTTGCTATTAATTCTAGTTATTTTTTTATTATTACTACCTTAAGTTTTCATCCATTAGTTACTCTTAAACTCTTTTCTCTTGGTTCTATTTCAGGAGTTGCACGCACTTAAGGCGTTCAAGAAATTTGAATGACGATCCATTAATTGAATTGAATCCAGAAATTAAACGCACTTGTAGAAGGAACAACGCTCAAAGAAGAAGGTAGATTGCAAACAATAATCAAGATCCAATTCCGGATGAAGAGCAAGAGATGGGAAATGAACAATTCAATGGAGGAAATTATGCTGAGCCGATAGTTGTTAATCCTACAGTGAGAAGAATTAGAGATTATCAGATTCCATTTATTATTGGCAACCCTTCTTGCATTCGATTGACTGCAGCAGCAAGGAATTATGAGCTGAAGCAGATTCATCTTCTATGTTGCCACAATTTAATGGAATGTCGAGTGAAGATGCTTTAGCCTTTATGAGAGACTTTTATGCGACACTCCAAACTCTTTGGTTGTATGGATTGTCTAAAGATGAGTTGAGGCTGAGGTGTTTTTCCTATTGCATGAAGAGATTAGCAAGAAATTGGTTGTTGAGTTTATAGGTAGACTTTATTGATACTTAGGATAAGGTGATGAAGACTTTCATGATGAAGTGGTACCCAGCCTATAAAACTTTTGAACTAAGGAAGATGATACACTAGTTCTCGCAGAAGGAAGGAGGAAAAATTTCATGAAGCATGAGAGCGATTTAATGATCTCCTGAACCAGTGTCCTCACCATGGATTTGACTCTTACTCCTTTACTCAATTCTTCTACTATGGTCTCACCGATCACAATCAAACTTTGGTGGACTTGAATGCTAGTGGGAATATTAGTGACCTGAGTTCGCAAAAGTTGTGGAATATCTTTGAGAAAGTTGTGGAGAATTCACATTGTAAGGTGACAAGGACCAAGGCTGCTACTTTTAATGAAGTAGGATTGTGATAGGATTGAATAATCTTATATTTTCTTATGTATTTACATGTGATTTCAATCCTATTTTTAAGATAAAATGTTCAATTTGTGTTGACTGTTAGGTTGGATATATTGATATATTTTTGAGATTGAAAAGACAAGATTTTCTAACAAATTGAAAAGCAATTGTTAAAAAAAATGAAATGGCTATCACGCAACAGTGCATGCGCTAATGGTGCATTACGCAATGTTTACACTGCTGCGTTAGCTGCGTCAGCGGTGCTGCGTTTAACCCAAGCAGTTAATGCTGCTGCGTTTAAAAAATGCACGAGGAGAGGGTTTTAAATGATGATCAATTTTTATTTGTCTTGGTAGGTTACAGTGGTGGCATATAGAGATATACGGGAGGAACAAAGCACTAGAACTTGGGAGTTGCTGGAGACTATTAGACAAGCACAGTAAAAAAAGGCAGTGGTGGCTCAACCAAAAAGAAAACATTGAGAGTTGTTGGAAGGAATAAATACTATAGTAGACGGCTGGGAGAGAAGAGCTACAAGGTCAACAGTATTAAAACTCCCACATTTAATTGTCCAATCATGAACAGTATATAAAAGAGAGTAAGTTTGAGATTTCCGAAGCCAATGGGTGATATGATTTGTGGTTGGATCATGAAAATAGAAATGAAAGGCTAACTTCCCGACGCCGGTTCCACGGGAATATCGACGCCAAGTCACGGTTAAGCTATTTCTATCATTCTAAAGTTGCAATTTCTTTTCGGATTGTTATGTTGTTCGTATTGATTTGGATTGTTTTAGGATAAATGATCTTAATATGTTATTTTGATTGTTTATTTCGAACCTATTGCTAAAACATTGATTGTAATCCGTAATCGTTACTTTTTATGTGTGAGTAGCATCTAAGGATTGTTAATCGTTAGAAACAATATAACATAGGTTGGATAAATCGAATGTGTGAGGTTATTGTCTATATTGATCGCTTTCCAGTTCGTAATGCGACTTCCAAATTGAATCTAGAGATCGAATCCTAGGTTATTCGGTAGTTAGGTTTAATTAATATTCGTATCATGGTTAAATTCAACCTAAGGGAAAACCGAGATTTGTAGAGCGTTCTATTAGTCTCAGATCAATAGTTCGAAAAGAATTGTAAAGACTTTAGAATGAAGGAATATGCTTGATTGTGTTTAGGCCGAGATCGACCCTAGAACCGGAATTTACTTGTACTCAACACTTTTCTCATTTTCGATTAATTGTTTTCATTTATTTTCGGCAATTTACTTTTACTTTAATTTTCTAAATTGTTTGAAACCCAAAAACCCCCCATTTTCTTTCCTTGCATCAATTAATTTCATTACAAAAATTAACCAAACATTTCCTGTGGATTCGATCCCGACTTACCGCAACTACAAATTTTAGTGTGCATAGTCAGGTAAATTTTGCAGTGCACTCAACAAGCACTGTCAAATTTTGGCACCGTTACTGGGGAGTGTGGTAGTTTAATTTAAATTTGATTTTAGTTGGTGTTTTGTGAATATATTTGTTTTTAATCATTCTTTTTGTTACTTGTTAATTTTTAATTGTCCATTAGTTTTGGCGCATGGTAGTGACTAAATCTCCTCATAGAGAAATTGAGCAACTTGATCTGAAGATCGAGAGAACACTGCGAAGATTGCGTAGGGAAGCAAGGTCAACTTTGGTAGATGAATTGGAACTAGAATTTGAAGACATAATGGCAAATCTGAGAACTTTAAGGGAGTTGGCTGCACCCAATTTAACTCATAGACCATTATGCATAACATTTTCGAATTTTGCTGAACATGTTACCTTTAAGTTAAAATCTGGATTAATTCATTTATTTCCTAACTTTCATGGCTTTGTAGGTGAGGATGCACATAAGCATCTTAAGGAACTCGATATGGTGAGTTTGAGCATGAAGCCTTACAGGGTGACGGACGAGCAGATCATGTTGAGGGCTTTCCCGTTCTCGCTCAAAGATGCAGCAAAAGATTGGCTATTTGATTTAACTGCAGGAAGTGTGAACACTTGGATGGAGACGAAGATATTGTTTTTGGAAAAATATTTTCGGCCTCAAAGACAGCAAGTATTCGAAAGGAGATATGCGGTATTAAGCAACACAATGGGGAGTCTCTTTATGAATACTGGGAGTGATTTAAGAAGTTATGTGTCAGTTGCCCACATCATAACATACTAGACTAACTTCTCATCCAATATTTTTATGAAGGATTATTGCCAATGGAGAGGAGTTTGGTTGATGCGGCAAGTGGTACGGCACTTTGCGAGAAGACTTCTATTGAAGCTTGTATATTGCTTGAGCGGATGGCTGCTAACACCTAACAATTCGGCACTTGTAATGATGTTCGACGAGTAAATGAGGTAAGCACTTCATCCATTGAACATCGTTTATGAGACAGATTGCAGTTGGACAGGCACAAGTGAAAGTGTGCGGGATATGTTCAAACACAAGTCATCCAACTAATGAGTGCCCAGCTTTGCAAGAAGGGAGTATGGAGCACGTGAATGCTGCAGGAGGGAACTTCCCGAACCAATACAACCCATACTCGCAGACGTATAACCCAGGTTGGAGGGATCACCCCAACTTGAGTTATGGAGGGAATCGACAGCAAAATCACTTCCAGAATTGGCCGCAAGGGCCACTAGGATTTCAACCAAGGCAACAAGGAGCACAAGGAGCTTCTTCTTCAATTTCAAGTACATCTTTAGAAGAACTTGTTAACAAACTTGTTGCTAATAATTTTCAATTTCAACAGGATATGAAAGCAAGCCAACAGAGCATGGAATATCAAATGAATCAAATGGCAGTAAGGCTTAATCGCCTAGAATCATAAGGTGAAGGAAAATTGCCATCACAACCTGAGGTAAACCCGAAAAATGTCAGTGCCATAACCCTGAGGGGCGGAAAGGAGATTGAAGGTCCCAAAAGAACCCCAACAAAGATTGCTACTGAGGAAGAGATTGAGAAGGAATTGGAAAAGGAAGAAAATTCGTCATCAAGTACGAAGGTAAATGTCAAAAGTCCCAATATTATTAAAACTAACCCTCCACCTTTTCCGAGCAGATTGACGAGGTCAAACAAGGAGGACAAGGATAAAGAGATATTGGAGACTTTCCGAAAGGTAGAAGTCAACATACCTTTGCTCGAAGCAATCAAGCAAGTGCCAAGGTATGCCAAATTCCTCAAAGAACTATGTACACATAAGAGGAAACTGAGGGGTGATGAGAAAGTGATGATGGGTGAGAATGTGTCAGCAACATTCAGAAAGAAAATGCCTCCAAAATGCCGGGACCCAGGTATGTTCACTATTCCTTGCAAAATTGGTAATACTGTGATCAGTAGAGCAATGTTGGATTTGGGTGCTTCTATTAATGTGATGCCTTATTCGATTTATACTTCTTTGAATTTGGGCCCTTTGAAAAAAACGAAAACAGTCATCCAATTGACTGATCGCACTAATGCTTATCCTGATGGTGTGGTTGAGGATGTTTTGGTGCAGGTGAATGAGTTAGTGTTTCCTGCAGATTTTTATGTGCTGGATATGAATGATGACACCTCATGCAATCCGATACCTATCTTGTTGGGGAGACCATTCCTTAATACAACTCAAACTAAGATAGATGTTCGTAAAGGCACCCTCACAATGGAATTTGATGGGGAAGTAATTCATTTCAATATTTTTGATTCCATGAAACATCCTCCTAATGATTATTGTATTTTTTCTGTTGATGTGAACTATCCTTTGGTGTAAGAAATGTTTAACTTAAGTTACAAGGATTGTTTGGAAATAGCTTTAACTGAGGATATGGAAGTAGAAGCCAACATTGATGTTGAGATGGGAGACGAGGTTGTGGAAATGAAAGCCGCCTTGGACTCATTAGAGAGCTCTTCAAAAAGGTATGATTTGGCTTCTATTCAACTACCTGAAGCTTACCAGAAGTTGTTACCTTTTGATGTGCAGGCCCCATAATTGGAATTGAAGCCACTCCCTACACATCTGAAGTATGCCTATTTGGGAGATAAACAAACTCTCCCAGTTATCATTTCGGCGAAGTTGACCTCAACTCAAGAGGAGAGGTTGGTTCGAATGCTGAGGGAGCATAAGAAGGCCATCGGGTAGACCATCACAGATATCCAAAGGATAAGCCCTTCCATATGCATGCACCGCATTTTGTTGGAGGATGATGCAAAATCTACAAGGCAAGCTCAGCGTAGGTTGAATCCTCCAATGTTGGAAGTTGTGAAGAAGGACGTATTGAAGCTTCTTGATGCTGGTGTTATCTACCCGATTTCTGACAGTAAGTGGGTAAGTCCTATCCAAGTGGTTCCAAAGAAGTCTGGAATCATCATTGTGACAAACGAGGAAGGTGAGTTGATTCCCACCTGAGTGCAAACCAGGTGACGAGTATGTATTGATTATAGGAAGTTGAATGCTGCTACTCATAAAGATCATTTTCCCCTTCCTTTTATTGATCAGATGCTTGAGAGATTGGTTGGTTATGACTATTATTGCTTTTTAAATGGCTTTTCAAGTTATCTTCAGATCCCGATCGCACCAGAAGATTAAGAGAAGAACACATTTACATGCCCATTCGGTACATTTGCTTACCGAAGGATGTCATTCGGATTGTGTAACGCACCTGCCACGTTCTAGAGGTGTATGGTAAGCATTTTGTCTGAATATGTTGGGAAGATTATTGAGGTATTCATGGACGATTTTAGTGTGTATGGATCTTCTTTTAATGAATGTGTTGAGAATCTTGCCATTATCTTGGAACGATGTATAGAAACTAACCTTGTGTTAAACTGGGAAAAATGTCATTTTATGGTGGACCAAGGTATAGTTCTAGGTCATGTGATATCTGCTAAGGGTATTGAAGTAGACAGGTCCAAAGTTGACATCATTTCTTCTTTACCTTACCCCTCTACTGTGAGGGAAGTGCGTTCTTTTCTGGGGCATGCGGGTTTTTATCGAAGATTTATCAAGGATTTTTCGAAGATAGCCACACCGCTGTGCAAGCTTCTTCAACAAGATGTCTCTTTTGAGTTCAATGAGAGGTGCAAAGAAGCATTCAACAAACTTAAGGAGCTTCTGACATCCCCATCGGTGATTCAACCGCCAGATTGGAACCTCCTATTCGAGATCATGTGTGATGCGAGCGATTATGCAATGGGGGCGGTTCTAGGGCAAAGAGTGGGAAGAGCTTTGCATGCCATTTACTATGCTTCAAGGACTTTAAATCCAGCTCAATTGCATTATTCCACTACTGAAAAAGAATTGCTATATGTGGTTTTTGCTTTAGAAAAATTTCGATCATATTTGCTTGGTGCTAAAGTGATTGTTTATTCTGACCATGCAGCTATACGATACTTGCTCAAAAAGAAAGAAGCAAAATCGAGACTGATCAAATGGATTCTCCTCCTGCAAGAATTCGACTTAGAGATCAGAGATAAGAAGGGGGCAGAAAACGTGGTGGCAGATTATCTCAGTTGTTTGATAAAGGAAGAAGATGATATCCCTCTACGAGAAAGCTTTCCAAATGAACAATTATTTTCGGCCGATGCGACACCACCATGGTATGCAGACATCGTCAATTTTTAGTAACTAACGAATTACATGTTGGTTTGTCTTAGGCTCAGAGGGATAAGCTATGAAGTGAAGCGAAGTACTATGTGTGAGATGACCACTATCTTTGGAGGCACTGTACAGATCAAGTTATCAGAAGGTGTGTATCGAAAGATGAATCATCATCAATTTTAGCCTTTTGCCATTCATATGCTTGCGGAGGATATTTTGGAGTAAAACGGACAGCTTAAAAAGTTCTGGAGAGCGACTTCTACTGGCCAACATTGTTCAAAGATGCATATACCTTCTGCAAATCATGTGATAAATGCCAACGGTTAGGTAACTTGTCCCCTAACGATCAATTTCCACAAACCCCTTTACTTTTGTTAGATCCCGTTTTCGGAGCCCAACGATCGATTCGGATACCCAACATTTTACACAAACACTCTCTTTCAAAATAACCCTCTAACTCTTAACTTCTTCTTTGTTTCGTCTGTGTTTTCAACTTCGTCTATGTTTTGCTTATCATCTGTGTTTGACTTTGCATCGTCTTAAGTTGTCTGCCTATCGTCTGCCTTTTGCCTATTGTCTATCTTTTGTCTATCGTCTGTCTTTTACCTATCGTCTGTCTTTTGTCTGTCGTCTGTCCTTCCTTGCGTCTATCTTTTCTTGCGTCTGTCTTTCCTTGCGTCTGCCCTTCCTTGCGTCTGGCTTTCCTTGCGTCTATATTATGACATCATCACAGACGATTCCTTATGTCTGTCTTTCCTTACGTCTATGTTATGACGTCATCACAGACGATTCCTTGCGTCTATGTTATGACGTCACAGACGATTCCTTGCGTCTATGTTATGACATCATCACAGACGATTCCTTGCGTCTATGTTATGACATCATCACAGACGATTCCTTGTGTCTGTGTTTTCCTTGCGTCTGTCATTCCTTGTGACTATGTTATGACATCATCACAGATGATTCCTTGCGTCTGTGTTTTCCTTGCGTCTATGTTATGACGTCATCATAGACAATTCCTTGTGTTTGTGTTTTCCTTTGAGTTCAAAACACAATCTCTCCACCTATGGAAGCTTTCAAAATGAAATGTCTTTTTATATCAATCTAACTTACTGAGTACTTTTGAATCTCGCCTTAATGATTTATGACATGCAATCCTTCCGACTCTATCATGCTATTCTAATACGAACAACAATTGATAATCTCAACAGAGAAGAGTATGCACATTTACATTTCATTATCCCAATCTTTAAAATAACATAAACAGACATAGAAAGGAACTCAATTTCACATTCTCATTTCTAAACACAGTGAGAGTTGAACTAGCTTTACTTACATCTCAACATACACGTCAACTTAATATAAAATACAAAAGGATGCTCATGTTTGACATGCCTATAAAGCTATCCAAAAATGTTCACTAGCTTAGTACAAAAGATTTCTAGCTATCTTGGAGTTCCAAATGCCTTGCAAGGATCGCTAATCTTCTCGTTCTGCACCCGAGGAGGGAAAATTGTGGGTTGAGCTACATAACTCAGTGGCTAAAATATTTATAGCCATTGGCATTGAGCTACACATTCGAGCATAATTACATATATACATTCATATAGGCATACACTTCTTATCTCATTCTAGAATGATAAATCGACAATTACAATAGCAAGTCACATTTCACAATTCAATTCATTTTCACATAGGACATATTTGATGTCATTTTAACATTACAGCATATCACTCAAATTTGCATCATAACTTAACATATCAAAATGCAAATGCACAACAAATGACTCGAAGGTTCCATGAAACAAAACAGAGAAACCGAAGTTTACTTTGTGAATGAAACAAGTCCACTTTTCAGATCTCGTGGGCCACAAGCGGGCAGTCAGGAGAAGGCTTTATGTCGACGTGCACATGACTACGAAACGGTTCCTCTCTTGCCCAAATACAATCAAATTTATGCTCAATTTAGTCAATCACAATTTGCACTCTCGTGCTTCTTTCATTTTATCATTTTTCTTATGTTTTCATGCTTTTTCTTCTTTTCATTCAATTCCAAATGTTATAACCTTTTTCAAGGTATAACATAATCACAATGCATCATGCAATTTAAAATATTCACAATTATTTCAATTTCAAACATAACAATTTTAGGCAAAACCACATACACACACATAGGCAAGAATTTGCCTAATTACGCAATAACCATAAATACGTTACCCACCTAATTTGCTTGACAATCCAAGTTCAATGTTGTCTTTCCTCTTCGTCTTAGATCGGGCTTGCTTGGTTTCCTATAAAAAACTAAGTTCTCATTCAATTCCAATTCATGTGGAAATCCTCCAAATTTCCATATTCACAACAAACTGAAATTAACACAAATCAAGCCCAAACTTAACCTACCTATAGTCCATCTAGGTTAGAAAACCCAAAACTCAACTTAGAAACCCTAAGATCAAATGGGTTCTCTTAAACCATCTCCTTCCAACACAAAACCCCTTTCTCTTTCTAGAACTCATTCATTCTCAACATAACCCCATTTCTTTACTAAAGCAAGAAGAAGATGATGAACTTACCCTAAGAAGCTTGATTTCTTCTTCTTTCCACAATTTTCTCTCTCTTCTTCTTGTTTCACGTTTTTCTTCTCTCTTCTCTTAGCTTCCATGACAACTTCCTCTCTTCTTCACATTTTAAGACACAATTTAGCTTGTTCTTCTCTTTTTACCCTTCATTTAATTGGTCTTTCCAATCTTGTCCTTCTTTTGTCTTTTAGGGCTCTAACTCCTTTAATCCACTTAACCCCACTTTAATTCTAACTAAGTTCCAATATTTCCCTCAAAACTTCAATCTTCATTTATACCTACTAACTAATGACTCAATTCTAAAAATAAATACTTAACCAAAAAACAACATAATTAAATAATTAAGCAAATAATAAGAAATTAAAAAATTAGGATCCAACAACTTTTCTGTGAAATTTTTGACTTTTGGGGCATTGATTTTAGGGGACCTTTCCCTCCGTCTTTTGGTTTCACTTATATATTGCTTGCGGTGGATTATGTTTCTAAATGGGTGGAAGCAAAAGCCACTAGGACTAATGATGCTAAGGTTGTTGCAGATTTTGTTAAGGCTAACATTCTTTCTAGGTTCGGGATACCGAAAGCAGTCATTAGCGACAAAGGAACCCACTTCTGCAATAGGGTGATGGAAGCAATGTTAAGAAAATATCACATCACACACAAAGTTTCTATTGCTTACCATCCTCAAACCAACGGGCAAGCTAAAGTCTCGAATCGAGAGATCAAGTTAATCCTGGAGAAAACCGTGCAACCCAATAGGAAGGATTGGAGTGCAAGACTGGAAAACGCATTGTGGGCCTACCGAACAGCTTACAAAGCACCAATTGGAATGCCACCATACAGGCTAGTTTTTAGGAAGCCATGTCATCTTCCAGTAGAATTACAACATAAGGCATATTGGGCTATCAAAAGATGCAACATGCACTTAGATGATGCGGGGGTGCATAGGAAGTTGCAGCTTCAGGAGTTGGAGGAGATGAGGAATGAATCATATCAAAATGCAGTGATATATAAGGAGAGGATGAAAGCTTTCCATGATAAGATGATTTCCAGGAAAAATTTCTCTGTGGGCCAAAAAGTGTTACTATATCATTCCAAACTCAAGCTTTTTCTTGGTAAGTTGCGTTCCCGTTGGTTGGTCCATTTTTTATCACTCATGTCTTTCCTTTTGGTGCAGTGGAGATACGGAGCCTTAGAACTGACAAGACATTCCGAGTGAATGGTCATCCCTTAAAGCCGTATTATGAGGGCTTTCAAACGGAGGATTTGGAGGTGTTGATGCTGGAGGATGTGACTGGTGTCACTTAAAGCACGCAACTGGAGGTTGAGCCAATGACATTAAACAAAGGTGCTTCTTAGGAGGCAACCCAAGGGAAGTTAATTTCTATCTTTTACCTTACTACATATGTTATTTTTGTTAGATACTCCATTTATGGCATTTGATTTTACATTGAGGACAATGCAAATTTTAAGTGTAGGGGTTGGGGTATTAGTTTTGATGCAATTTTTTTTAGCTTAATCGTAGCTTACGTGACTCCCCAGGCGATTTTCAAAATTGAACGAACAAAATCAAAAATTTTCTTGTTTTCTATTACTTTTAAGATTATTTAACCATAATTAGAATGTGAGTTGATTAGTAAAATCCATAGCAAAATTTGGCATATAATTTTGCTCTTGTGGTTTGTTAGTGTGCATTATCTTTAGAAGAGTAGTGACTAATGGTAGAAAAAGTTGGTGAGATTTTGAACCTTATTTGACTGACATATCTATATCAGTCTTATTGTCTTTTGATAATGTGTGATCTTCATGACATGTATGTCCTAATTTTGCATTGATTTTCTATTCGAGACCACATTTTCATCACATGCATTAACATGGATATGATTAGGCATTCTTTGT
>JAOSBN010069088.1:0-13276 GCA_027563595.1 Erythroxylum suave | reverse complement strand
AGTCAAAATTTTCACAAGTTTTCATATTTTCACTCTTTTTCTCTTTAGTTCTTGTTTTTCAACTCTATTTCAATCAAATCATCCACTTTTGAATATTTCTTTATTTTACTCAAAAATTGGGGTCCAACAAAAACTCCATATATGGATTGAAACAAGCATATATGACTTAGAACGTTTGATTGATTAAACAATCAAAGAGTTTAGTTTCTCACAAAATCCTGATGAATCTTGTGTGTATCATAAGGTTAGTGGGAGTGCTATCATATACCTTGTGTTATATTTGCATGACATATTACTAATAGGAAATGATGTCTCAAGTTTGCAACCAATCAAAATTTGGTTGTCCGAAAATTTTTCCATGAAAGACCTTAGAGAAGCAACTTATATATTAGGAATAAAGATCTATAGATATAGATCAAGGAAGTTGCTAGGTCTTTCGCAGTCAACATATATAGACAAAGTGCTAAATAGCATGGAGCAGTCCAAGAGCGGGTATCTTCCCATGACTCATGGGATAAAACTCTCAAAATCTATATGTCCTAAGGTGCAAAATGAGAGGACTTGCACGAATATGAACCTGTATGCTTTGGTAATATGATCAATCATGTATGCTATATTATGTACAAGACCCGATATATCATATGCTCTAGTTATTATGAGAAAAATATCAATTAGATCCTGGTGAGGGTAACTAGGTGGCTATCGAGAATATCCAAAAGTACTTAAGAAGGACTAAGAATGTATTCTTGATATATGGAAATGGAGATCTAGTAGTGAGTGGGCATACAGATGCTAGTATTCAACTTTACTAGGATGACTCCAAATCCCAATCAGGTTATGTTTTCACACTGAATGGTAGAGCAATTAACTAGAAAAGTTCCAAAAAAGAGACAAATGTAGATTCAACAACTGAGTCAAAGGTTGTGGAAATGGCAAAAGAAGTTGTTTGGATCAAGAAGTTTATTATGAACTTGGAGTGGTTCAAAGCATAGTAAACCTAATATTGATGTACTGTGACAACAATGGGGCTATTGCTCTAGCCAATGAACCAAGGTCTTATTAAAGGTGTAAGCACGTACTCAGGAGATATCACTTGATCAGGGAGATAATTAATAAAGGTGATGTGAAGATAGAGAGAGTGCTCGTAGATCATAATATCGTTGATTCGTTGACTAAGCCATTTCCTCAAACGAAATTTAATTCTTTTGTACTCACTTATGGTATTAGATACAAAGGCGATTGGCTTTAGTGCAAGTGGAAGATTGTTAGAGTAGCGCTCTAAAGGCAACCCCTTTAGCACTTTTATAGAAGCTTTATTTTGATTAATAAAGTGAAAGGCATTTTTTATTAATTTGATATTCATCTATATTGATATTGATCTTAAATCGAATTAATGAAGTCCATGATACAAAACATAGCATGAAGGAAATCATGATGAGATCATAATAATGAAATTCCTTTCATGTGCAACTATGTTAGTATCTAAATAATCCCTAGTCGTAGGATTAATAAGACAGGACATTGTTAATCTAGACAGACTAGCACATATCACTCCTTGATTTGATCAAGTAGTGGATCTCATAAACTGTAAGCACGAGATGTTTAGACTTAACATATGGATACTTACTAAGAGTAGTAAGTACATTGGATGACTCGCAATGACATTATCATATTGATCTATCAAATGTCAATGATTAATCTCATCATAGTAATGTTGCAAATATCCTTAGATTTGAGGTACTCAAGAATATCTTGGATACTGATCCAGTGCTTTGACATCATTTCTTATTAACTTAAAACGAGGTCACTCTTAAAGTGGTGATTGGGTAAAACTATTGGTATTTGAAGGTAATTAGGTAGCTAATAAAGGATTCACCACTCCTAATAGAAAGAGACGATACCCATAACCTCATGTAGGGGTCATTTCTCTGGAGTCTCTAGCTAGAGCTATTATGTGTCATCAAGAGAGTCTTCTATGACACATAAACTAATGAGAACCTAGGATAAGAACTAACATCACTTGGAGTAGATTTGACGTAGTCAATCAAATAGGAGTTGACACCTAGCCCATACTCTGAACCAAGTAAGGCATAGTATGGTGAAATGACAAATTGCATGGTAATTGTCTATAGAAAGGTTCATAAGTTGGATAATTAATTATCGAAGAGTTTGTGTGTTAATCCATTTATATTCAAGAAAATTGGAATTATAAAACCTTCCATTTATATTCAAGAAAATTGGAATTATAAACCCTTCATGATTCAAATAAATTAGGAATTAATTCAGGTTCCTAAAATAACCGGTAACTTAAGAGTCACATATATAAAATATTGGATCAAAAACCTAGTGTGTATGGCCAAATTTAAGTAGGCCATGATCATGGCTCATTGGTCATGATCTTGATAAAGGGCACGAAGGAGTACATTAGTGAATTCTTCATTTATGTACACGATGGTCTTACCACTTCTTACACATATAAGTGCGAGATAAGGGCTCTAGAAGAGTTATAGAGTGAGAGAGAGGTATCAATAGTCTTGTTCTGGCTTTTTATGTAATTGTTGCAAGAATCAAAGTGTATGCAACAAGATTCTTGATCTATCTTCTATCATCTTGAGCATCTCAAATCACCCTTACACATTGCTTCTTCATCTTCTTTACAGTTCTTGGGTGATCAAAGAAGGGTTTGGTGTTTGCAATAACCCAAACAGGGAGAAGAAACAAAAAAGCAGGAGAAATAAAAGGTAAAAGCTTTTTATTTCATGTTCTTATATATATGTCTATGTATGCATGTTGTCGGAATCTAAATTCCAACACTTCTACTACATTCTCATGTATATGATGCATGGATCCATAGCATCCCTAACACATGGATCAAACAATCAAAATAAATATCCCATATCAGGTTTTTTGATCTATTGTGAGTTGTGTTAATAAGAAAAGCTCTTATTTTGGCATGTCATACATTGTTATTACTCTGGCTTTATTTTAAAATCTTGATGTGGATAGTGTTCATATGACTAGATATGATATTTTTTATGTCCCTTATTTAAGACTCTTTGAAAATTTGGAACCTCATTCTTTGGAGCTCTGAAATTTTCTGACATGCATAGCTATAAAGAACAGGAAGGGCAAGCATGCAGCCATTTCTAAACCATCCACATCTTAACCTCCCCAAAAACCCCAAGAAGAAGCAGGGAAAAAGGAGCCAGCCATAACCGCAGAGATCGACAGATTTCAACAAATCCTTGACTAGATGGCCTCTAATGAGCTTGGCACCCAGATGAGACAACTACACAAGGAGCAGTGGTACATGAAGAAGAACCTCCTCAAGTTCATCTAGAAGAATAACATTGAAGTCCCTTCTCTAACACCTTTGCCACCACAATCTCCATGAGCCTTCTTACTATAAACTTTTTACATTTTTATTTATTTTGTTAGTTGTTTTTCTTTTTTTTTTGTTTGATTTCATTCTTTATTTAGTTTGATGCCTTTTTATTTGGTTTGATATCATTACCTTATTTTGTAATTGACTTGTCACATTAAGGGCAATATGTTTTCAAGTATGGGGAGGTGACATTGGCTTTTGTCAAATGCATTGTTTTAGTCACTATTTTCATTTTGTTAATTAAGATGTATGTTTTAGGCATATTAGTTTGTTTTATGTTGTGTTAGTTAAGAAATGGAACCATACATAAATCATTTTGATTTGTTTTTCTATGAGATTCCCTTATGCTTATTGGAATGAGATTGAATGCATGCTTGAACTTAGATTAGGCTACTTGAGTAGAGAGTGAACCATGCTGAGTGATGAAAAGTAGTTGGTTAAATAAGCTTACTCACAAATTGATACTTGAGCAAGGAGTTAGTGTAGAGATACATAATGAATTTTCAATTGAGCCAATGTGAGGATTAAGCCTATATGTCGCCATCTATAGTCATTTTATTTCTTTGTTTGTGTGATTCTTCTTTAGGCTATTACCTTCAGAATTTGGTTTGAATTGGTTTGAGTCTACTGAATGCATGCTTAATATAGATGATTAAGGCCCTTTTTTTAAATGACCTATCTTTTATTATCCCCTGCTTCCCCCATTGAGCTTTAACCATTTTGTTTCATGAAAATGCCCCACATTTTAAAACCCAAAACCCCATTAACCTACCCATTCACATGTTTAGTAGAGTATTAAGTGATACATTAGTTGCGATTTTTGCTACAAATTTTTATTTTTTACAAGATGAGTTGAGTATTACTTCTAACTTGAATCACATTATATTTAATTGCTATTTTATTTCTTCCATGCTATTAAAAAGGAAGAACAATTTAGTAGCATGAATAAGTGTGGAGTAGTAGTTTATTTACATTTGTATCTCAAAAGTATGTTTTATTATCCCTTTGTTCACTTATTACTTTACGAATTCTTATGCTAAACCTTTTACCTCCTCTTACCCACCTTAACCCTTACCACATTACAATCCTAAGCAAGTCCTTTTGATCTATTTATGCATGTAATCATTGTACAGGAGAATTGGTGTATAAACAAGCATATGGTAGTGTAGTTTCCTTTAGGGAGCTTGAGCGAAACATTAGCCATCAAACACTTAAAATAAATGAGTGAAACCATGACGAAGATTCATTTTGATTCTACACTTATCTTTGAGTGATGCCGCCATATGTTAAATTTGCTTATGTAATGAAAAGTAGTCATGATATAAATAGTAGCTTGACATTTGGGATGGCCAAAATTTAAGGGATTGCTTGCTTTCATCTTTGTGAAAGTGGAGTGATGGAATTGATTGGTTGTGTTTGATGACAAGCAAGGATTTAAGTGTGGCAAAGTTGATAGTTTTGCATTATTGTGTCTTTTTCTAAGTATTTGGAGTATGTTTCCTACATAATAGATCATTATTGTTATTTTTGAGGATTCATTTTGTATGTTTTCATTTAGTTTGATTTTCATTGTTGTTTTTTATTTTTTATAATTATTTAGAGTAAAAATTGATCATTTTGATGTAGGAATGGAGAGTGGCCAACTTTGTGATTGAGCTAGAGACCAAAAGAGGGGAATAGAAAAGGAGGAAATATGATGTAAGGATCCACAATTGTGGGATATATGCCAATTACCACCATGGTGGGACGTCTAACCCGAAGATATATGCAGGGTTCACTTAATTTTTAGTCTTTCATGACTGTATAAGGTTATAAACCCCTATGGACGAAGGAGAACATGAGGGCATGTAGACTCGCCTCATCGAGTAAAAAAACATAGGTTTTGATTCTTGGGAGAGGTAGCGAATCAAACTTTATCATTCATAATTAGGAAAAGAGCATACTAATGCCAAATTTTCTAGATTCCGGTAAAGAAGAGAAGTACATTACTTCATTTAGTTTTCTTTCATTTTTTCTCTTCTAGCATTTGTATATGTTAGAGAAGTGCTCCAAGGGCAATCATCTTTAGCAATTATTATACAAATCATTTTGTTAGGCCTCAAAAATTTTATTATTTTAGTAAGCATGAACTGAATGAATTTTGTGTTCTTGATGGGTGATTCATTTTAATTAGGGTTAATTTTTATGTCAAGTTTAGGAGGAGTTATTCCATAGATTGATAGAAATTGAAGTATTAAGTGGAAGAATTAAGATTAAGTTAGGGTATAGCATGGTATAAGTTAAATGGAAGAATTAAGAATGCATAAGGGTATTTTTGGAAGATGACTTAAGGTTAGAAGCACTAAGGCATTAAAGGAAGGGTAAGAGGGACTTTCCTCACCCATTAAGGGTAGAATGGGAAGAGGAAAAGATTGTCTAATAAATAAGAAGGCTAAAAACGTGAATGAAGGGAAGAAGGAGAGAAAATAAAAAAGGAAGAGAGAGAAAGAAGAAGAGAGGTTTCGGTGAAGTTAGAAAGAAGAGGGCTTTGAAGTAGGTCACAAATTTTCTTAGTCTTAAAGAGAGAATTTGTGGTTACCCGAGAAGGGAAAAAAGAAGGGGAAGGAAAGAGCTTCCTTTAGAGCTAATAATCTCACTAGTTGGTGAAGATTCAAGGTAAGTCGATTTTAAATCTCTTGGAGTTTTGAAGTTTGGTTCAAAGAGTTTGAGAAATGTATAGGTTTAAGTATTCTAGAGTCAATTTCATGTGTTGATTCTATGGGTTCTCAAATTTAATTTTATATTGAATAAGAACTTGGTTTGTTATAGGAAACCAAGCAAGCCCGACCCAAGGCAAAGAAAAAAGGCAACATTGAAGTTAGAATTGCCAAGCGTCTTAGGGGGGTAAAATGTTTATCGTTGTTGAGTAATTGAGCACATTCTTGCCTATGTGTGTGTATGTGTTTTACATGAAATTTTCATGCTTGAAATTGAAATAATTATTCATCTTTGAAATTGCATGATGCTTTGTGATTTTGTTATGAAATTTGGAATTAAAGGAAAAGAAGAAAAAACATGAAAAATGATAAAATGAAAGAAGCACGAGAGTACAAATTGTGATTGACTAAATTGAGCATCAGAATATGAAAATGCATGGAAATGAATATGTGCTTTTGTTTGGGTGGGAGTGGAACCGTTTCGTTAGTCACGTTCACTTCGACGTAAAGCCTTCTCCCGACTGCCCGCTTGTGACCCATGAGATCCAAAAATGGACTCGTTTTGTTCACGGAGTAAACTTTGGTTTCTCTGTTTTCCTCACGAAACCCTCGAGCCAATTATGTGTATATTTGCATTTGACATGTTAAATGGTGCTTTGCTGTGAAATTACATTCAATATGATCTATGTGATGATGTACTGAGATTGAATTATGAATGCATATATATATATATATATATGTATGTTTGATTGTGTGGCTCATTGCCATTGGCTATAAGTATTTTAGCCACTGAGCTGTGTAGTTCAACTCCTAATTCTTCCTCTTCAGGTAAAAATCGAGAAGAGCAGTGACCCTTGCAAGGCATTTGGACTCTAGAATAGATATAAGACAATTGTACTAAGTTAGTGATTTGGATAGCTTATTCAGCATATCAACATGGAGCATCTTATGTATTTTGTTTTAAGTTAACAAGTGCATTGGCATGTAACAAACTCTCACTGTGTTAAAAATGGGATAGTGAAATTAAATTCCTTTCTATGTATGATTGTGTAAATTTAAAGAATTGGGAAAAAGGTGAATTATACATGTGCATGATCTTATTTGTTGAATTGCTAAAGGTGTTATGTCAGAGTAGTCAGTTAGAATTGAAGAGATTAAGTTTTGAATACAAAGGAACAACACACACGAAAGGAATTGTCTGTGATGATGTCAGCACATAGACGACATATCATCACATAGAAGACACGTCATCACATAGACGACACATCAACATTTAGACGATACGTCATCACATAGATGACATGACATCACATAGACGACACGTCAGCACATAGACGACATGTCAGCACATAGACGACACATCAGAACACAAAAGAAAAAGTAAAGAAGTTTTGCTAACCGATCAAAAGGATGTATGTATGTAATTTATGGACTCACCAATGCTATTCATTGACATAATTGGGCTTGAATGGAGATGGGCCAAAAGGGGGCTAGTTACAAATTCAAGTGGGTGTGCAAAAATGGTTAGATCTCCGAAATGAGATGTAATCATGGGGCTTTGGAAATGAGGTCCGATATCTTTTTGGTATTAGAGCTTAAGCTTTTTCCTAGGCATAGAATGCATAGTACGACAATGTGTTTCGTTATATGATAAATTGTTTGCATTGCTCAATCGATTTGATTGCATTAAATGACATGCATACATGTAAGAAATAGGATTGTAATAAAATGTGAGCTAATCGTTAGTAATTTATAGAAGGAATAAAATGTCACCTCGTAGAAGGACATAAGGAGTTTTGCAAGTATCTATTGCACCTGACTCTCTACCAAGAGAGGAGAGTACGGATGAGTCTGTAGCCCCAGGGAATGCTGAGGCTTTTGTAGGGCACAGTAACGAGCCCTCTCAGTCCCCAACCCGAGAGTCACCTGTTCTACAAGAATCAGTGCCTCCGTCAGATCCGAGGATGTTCCAAGCCTTTGCTCAGGTGTTTGTCCAAGCTTCGGGAAAAATGCCACAATCTTCTGCTTCTGCACCAATTAAGAAGGGGAAACAATTTTATAAATTGAGGAAGTATGGAGCAGTGGACTTTTATGGGACCACTGATCCCAAGGAAGCTGAAAATTGGTTGAGAAAGACCAATAGGATACTGGATCAGATGGAATTTGAGGATGATGACAAAGTGGTTTATGCTGCCAGTTTGCTTTAGGGGGATGCTTTGCAATGGTGGGAAAGTGCGCTAGGAAGCCAGATGAGAGCTCCAGGGTTGGCATGGAAGGACTTTTTGACTGCTTTTAAGAAGAAGCATCTGTCTGAGGTGCACATGCAGTAGAAGCAGAGAAAGTTTCTGAGTCTCACCCAAAGAGAGATGACAGTGAGTGAATATGAGCGGCGATTCACACAATTGGCCCGATATGTAGCGGAGATGATGCTGAGTGAGGCAGCTAAATGTCTTCGGTTTGAATTAGGATTACACTTGGCCATCAGAGAAAAAGTAGTGATGCAGAATTTCTGTGATTTTTAACAGCTGGTTGAAGCGACACTAAGGGTTGAAAACATAGAAAATATAAAGAGTGCTATGAACAAGAAGAGAAAGGGGAGAGAATGGTTCAAGAGAGGAGGCAATACTCCTATACCTGAGAGGAGTGCCAGGAGCTTCCCTATGCAGTCTGAGGAGAGGAGTAGTGGGGCAAGTAGGTCCAGACAGATGAAGACTATTTCACATCAAGCTTCAACGGCTGGAGGCAGTAGGAGGGGAGATGGGGATAAGTCACCTATTCCCAAATGTGAGCACTGTGGAAGATTTCACAAAGGGGAGTGCTACCGACTGACAAGATCTTGTTTTAACTATGGGCAAAAAGGGCATATGGCAAGAGAGTGTCCTCATAATCTAAGACATGAGAAGAGTCAGATGCAAGCTCTAAGCAGAACTGAGACTGCGGGACACAAGACGACAACTGAAGGGGCAGTTTGGATGCAACTAAGAGGGTGAATCTTTTAGGGAGACCCAAAGGGCAAGCACTAGCTAGGGTATTTGCAATTACACGGGAGGATGCAGAGACCGCTCCAGAAGTTGTGACTGGTACGGTTAAATTGTTTGATACTGATGTAGTTGTGTTGATTGATCCGGGTTCTACCCATTCATTTGTGTCGTCAAGTAGAACTATGTATGCTAGAAATCTAAGCTCGTTGGATACTCCTCTAATGGTGAGTACTCCAATCGGCCAGTATATTATTATCAGTTAAGTTTATAGAGATTGTGAAGTACATATTGGAGGGGAGTAGTTAATGGTGGATTTGATGCCTTTGAAAATGGGAGGATTAGATGTAATTTTGGGTATGGACATCTTGGAGAAGTATAATGCCAACTTAGATTGTAGATAGAAGACAATAGCGTTCGAATTGGACAATGGTAGAAAGGTGGTGTTTGCAGGAGACAGAAAAGCAAGCCTGCCTAGAATTGTTTCGGCTTTGACAACAGAGAAAATGATGAGGAAAGGGTGTGAAGCGTATTTGGCCTATGTGGTAGACATGAGGGTAGATAAGAAGAAGTTAGAAGATATACTTGTGGTCAGGGAATTCCCAGATGTCTCTCCCGAGGAATTACCAAGACTAACACCACCTAGGGAAATTGAATTTCCCATTGAGCTTCTTTCTGGCACAATGCCAATATCAATTCCGCCTTATAGAATGACTCCGACAGAATTGAAGGAGCTTAAGGAGCAATTGGAAGGTTTGTTAGAGAAGGGTTACATTAGGACGAGCTCTTCACCTTAGGGACCCTCGATCCTTTTTGTGAAAAAGAAAGATAGATCGTTGAGGATGTGTGTGGATTATAGGAAGCTTAATCATGTCACTGTTAAGAACAAATATCCGTTCCCTTGCATAGATGATTTGTTCAATCAATTGCAATGGGTGAAAGTCTTCTCTAAGATAGATTTGAGATCGGGTTACCATCATTTACGGATAAAGGAGACTGATGTGGCAAAGACTTCTTTTAGAACACGGTATGGCCATTTTGAGTTCTTGGTTATGCCCTTCGGATTGACGAATGCACCTGTAGTTTTCATGGACTTAAAGAATAGAGTCTTTAAGCTATTCTTGGACCAATTTATCATTGTCTTCATTGATGATATATTGGTTTATTCAAAGAGTGATATGGAGCATGAAGAGCATTTGGGGATTACTTTAGAGACATTGACGAAGAGTGAGTTGTATGCCAAATTTGAGAAATGTGAATTTTGGCTAAGGGAAGTAGCCTTCCTTGGACATGTAATTTCAGAGCAAGGAGTACACGTGGATCCGAGGAAGATATAAGCAGTTGTGAAATGGGAAGCGCCTAAGAATATGGCAGACGTGAGGAGTTTTTTGGGTTTAGCAGGGTATTACAAGAGGTTTGTGGAGAGCTTCTCCGTGATAGTTGCTACACTTTCTAAATTGTCAAGGAAGAATCAGAAGTTTGTGTGGATAGAGGAATGTCAGAAGGGTTTTGAGGAGCTTAAGTATAGATTGACGAGTACACCAATTTTGACTTTGCCTTTAGGTAATGATAGGTATGTGGTATATAGTGATGCCTCAAAGAAGGGATTGGGCTGTGTGTTGATGCAAGCAAATAAGGTGATCACTTATCCTTCTAGGCAATTAAAGCCTTATGAGATGAACTACCCTACTCATGACTTGGAGTTGGTTGCCATAATTTTTGCAATGAAGATATGGAGACATTACTTGTATGGAGTTACTACTAGGGTATTCACAGATCATAAGAGCCTTAAGTATTTGATGAGTCAAAAGGAGTTGAACTTGAGACAAAGAAGATGGTTATAGTTAGTAAAGGACTATGATTTGATGATAGCAAATGTAGTAGCAGATGCATTAAGCAGAAAATCGATTATGGCACTGTGGAGACAGTGTACTTTCCTTTGTTGGAGGAATTAGCCAGATTTAAGGTGACAATGAGACAAGTTGAGCCTAATTGTGTATTAGCCAATTTTAGAGTGAGGCCAGTATTGAACAAGAAGATTAAGGAATTGCAAGAACAGGATAAGTATTTGAGAAAGCTTCAAGATGATATTAAAAGTCGTAAACAATCTGAAGTAGAGGTAAAGGATGATGGATTGATGGTAGTAGGAAACAGACCATGTATTCCTGATATGCAAAAGATGAAAGATGAAATTCTTGATGAGGCACACAATGCACCTTATGCTAGACACCCAGGAAGTACAAGAATGTATAAAGATTTGAAGGAGCATTTCTGGTGGAAAGGAATGGAGAAGGATATTGCAGAGTATACTAAGAGATGCTTAGTGTGTTAGCAAGTCAAGGCTGATCACTAGGCACCTTTAGGCAAACTTCAACCTCTGTCTATTCCGGAATGGAAGTGGGAGAAGATTTCAATGATTTCTTGATGTGGTTACTGAGAACTAGTAGGAAGCATGATGCAATATGGGTGATTGTGGATAGGCTAACTAAGTCAGCACATTTCTTGCCAATCAAGCAAATAGATTCCTTGAATGCTTTGGCCAAGAAATATGTGGATGAGATAATCAGGCTTCATGGGATTCCAAGTTCGATAGTTTCGGATAGAGATCCCAGGTTCACCTCCAAATTTTACAAGAGCTTACAGGAAGCTTTGGGAACTAAGTTACAATTTAGTATAGCTTTCTATCCCCAAATTGATGGACAATCGGAGAGGATAATATAGACTTTGGAAGTAATGTTGAGAGCATGTGTTATGGATTTTAAAGGCTCGTGGGATGATCATTTGCCTTTAATTGAGTTTGCTTACAATAATTCCTATAATTTGGGAATTCAAATGGCACCTTATGAAGCTTTGTATGGTAGGAGGGGAAGAACGCCTATTTATTAGGATGAAGAAGGTGAAAGGAGACTTGAAGGGCTGGAGTTGGTGCAAGTCACAGTTGATAAGATTAAGTTGGTGAAATCGAGACTTAAAGCAGCTCAAGATAGAATGAAGAGCTACACGGATGCACGTAAAAAAGAGATGGAATTTGAAGTTGGAGACAAGGTGAAGTAAATCACACGTCAATAAGATACTTGTATACGATAAACTAGATACACAAGAAGGGAGGGCTGAATGGTGTATCCATTTCGTAAATACAAACCAAAAGAAATAATGAGAACTTCTTGAACTTGTAAAAAGATTATCGCAAAGTTTATACAAAAATTGTGATTGAATCAAATCGTAAATTACTTCTATAGTCATGATTAACAATAAAAAATAAACTGAAGAAAAAAGGGTAAGAGTATAGACACTGCAATTTTATACTGGTTCACCCTAAACCGTGGACTACGTCCAGTCCTCAGAGTTCGTCTGAGTATTCCACTATACTTCATAAAGATACAAGTATTCTTTCTTTTCTTCCAGAGCCTCTACAGATCTCTTTCACAAAGTATTCTTTTATCTGATTTAGCCTCTTCAGGCTCTCAATCTTTTCTCTCTCTCACTAGAAAGATGTTGTGAGATTTGTTACAGTAAAAGTAGCTCGCTAATAATCTCACTACTGAATTTTTAAGTAAACACTAGTACGCTCAAAGATCAAAAACTTTCTTTAAATAGTTGTCTAATTCGTCAGACTTGATATTCTTCAACTACAACTGATATTTATAGTCTCGGTCTCTAACTATTTCTTTGAATCTTGACAACTGCTTCTTGAATCTTAACAACTGTTAGTTAGTTGAGTTTTGTAACTAACTTCAACTAAGTAACTGTCCAATGCTTTGACGTAACTTCTTCTGAGTATCGTCTTTGTCTTGTCATTCTTTTGTACTTTACGCTTTGCCTTTGTTTTGTTCTTGCACTTCGTCTGGTTTGTATTTTGTCTGTGTTTTGTTCTTGCACTTCATCTGGCTTTTGTTCTTTCACTTCGTCTGTCTTTCATTCCGTCTATCTTTTGTTCTTGCATTTTGTCTGTCTTTCATTCCGTTTGTCTTTTGTTCTTGCATTTCAACTGTCTTTTGTTCTTGCATTTCGTCTGTCTTTCATTCTTCTGCGTACTTAACACACTTGTTAAAACGTTCATTTGTTTCTAACATTATTATTATTAGTTTTTCATCAAAATTACGACATCGTAAAGTCTTCTTGACTTAACAATCTCCCCCGTTTTGATGATAACAAATAATCATAATTTTAGAAAATTCAAAGTGAATGAATTTTAATTTTATTCATATGATGATTAC
>JAOSBN010069071.1:0-13278 GCA_027563595.1 Erythroxylum suave | reverse complement strand
TTGAAGAGTTCGGGAAACAACTTAGTAAAGCCCTAAATCGTGGTAAGTAATCGCAATAGTCGAAGATGAGTATATTACCAGAGAAGAGGGCATCCCGGTGCAGCGGAAAGAGGAGGATATCACCGGAGGAGATACATCGCCATACGCCATACGCCAAAACATCTCGTATCGAACGAGATCAACCCAGGTCCAGAAATGAATGTGATCCCATATCTGCAAACCCTAAGTCTAAATAATCCGGAACCCAGCAATTGAGCAATAGCAAAGTTATGAAAACGGAAACCCTATAATCGTGAAATCCATGGAAAATTAAAACCGATATCTGTATTGGATCGATGGAAGCACAGAGCGATGGATATAAAGAGAAAGGAAAGGAAAGGAGAAAGGAAACAGAAGAACCTGCAACAGCGGGAGAGAGTGTGAAAAAATAACTAACAAGTAGTTTGATGAGAAGAGAGTGAGACGGAGGAGGGGGATAAACTCGCGTTGCCTAAATTGGCTTTGTTTAGACACAAGCCCAGACGAAAAGAACGTAATAAGAGTTAGATTTGGGGTTTCTTTTATTTATGCAAATAACAAATCCTTCGTCCGCAACGAACCAAGATTTGGAGTAGGACAGTGACAATTGTGTAAATATACAATGTTTTGAGGGTAGTTTTTCAAAAGGGCGTGTATATTATGCAGTACCCTTCCGTTGACAAATGGCCCTTGAAGTCCTACTGTGCTTACAAGGACGTACTCTGGACTCTTTTTTGTCTTTTTACCAAAAGAAGGGCTATGATTGTATGCATGGGATGTCCATGGTATCGCACCGTTTAATATTTCGTCAAAGAGTTAAAAGATGAAAACATTGATGAATATTATAAGAAGACTCTCAACACTCGCAAGCCAATCAGAGTCTTAAACTAAAACAAAAATTAGAAGCTCGTAACTTTAGAACTTAGACGCCAAGTTAGTGGTTGTTAGGGGTGTTTGAGTAAATTGATAAATCTTTACTGAGTTCAAAAACTAACACCGAGCGGCTTTCTTTGTGTTTTAGAACTTATATTATATTACAAAAGCTAGAACTTATATTAAATTGCTTTTTAGACTGCCCAGTGTAACATACGAAAGTTGGAACTTATATCAAGTTTTTTTGTCACTTTTTGTCTTTTTTAAGTTTTTAGAACTTATATTAAATTAGAACTGGAGTTAAGAAGAGTTAATTTATAGTTATGAAAAAGAGTCAATTTATCCCATGAAAATTTTAAAAATTTTAAACTCTTTTTCAATATATTTTTAAGACACATTTTACCGTCTTAAATAAATGTCTAAAAATTCTACCAATTCTTAGATTATTTAAGACAATTGTTAGATGTGTCTAAATATAAGCGTCTAAAATCTCCTTATATTGTTGTTGTGGTTTCTTTTGAGTTTATAGTATTCGGTGTGTACTGAGTTGTTTATGTTCATGAGACAATGTTGTATAAATATGGATGATATTGTATTATATGAAACAATGTAAATTATGGTTTTGATATAATATGATAACATTTTGGGTTTAGGAAATGTTTGATTGATGGTTTAGTGTATGATGTCATATTATGTATAGTGAAGGTGAGAAGGTTAACATGTCATTTCTGACAGGCAATTACACGTGTGTCTGATATGTCAGTTGGGAATGGGATGTTACAAAACTGAGCTAGTTGAGTTCTGCTGTGATATTAGCAATCGACTTGTATTCAGCTTCAGTGGACGATCGAGCCACTGTCTTTTGCTTCTTAGAGCTCCATAAGATAGGATTGCGATCAAGATAGATGAAATAGGCACTGATGGAATCGTCCTTGTTTCTTGCTCAGTGTGCATCTTAAAAAGTTTGTAAATTTTATTGGTTGTCATGATGAAGATGATCGGAAAAGGCATGAAGGTGTAATGGTGATTGAAGATGGATTTTTAGGCCTTCATAAGGGTTCCACAGAGATATCTGAGGAATCGTTTAACAAAAGTCCAATGTTCAGTCAGTGGTTCATGCATACATTGAGACAGTTTGTTAACAGCAAAGGCAATGTCAGGCTTTGTAAGCAGAAGATATTGGTGGCTACCAACAATAGCTGGATACTCTGTGGGGTCAGATAATTGTGTACTCGATTTTAACAATAATGGGGGGCTGGTTGAAATGGAAGTGAGCACAGGTTTGACATCGGTCATCTTAGTTCAAGCTAATATATCCAAGGTGTATTGTCTTTGAGAGAGCAAGATGCCATGTTGATTTGGTACGACTTCCATACCCAAGAAATATGCTAACTGATCGAGATCTTTGATTGAAAATCGTTTTGCAAGAGTAGTAACAAAGGAGTCAACCTGTTGAGTGTTGTTACTAGTGATGATTAAATCATCCACATATACCAAGAGGTAAATAATATGACCAGTAGACGTGAGCACAAACAGAGAAGTATCGGCAGTAGAATTTTTAAAGCCTGATTGAAGAAGAAAAGTGCGAAGTTCATGATACCAGGCCAGAGGTGCTTGTTTGAGACCATAGATTGCCTTTCGAAGTTTGTAGACATAGGATGGACGATCTTGATCAACAAAGCTTGGTGGTTGTTGTATGAAAATAATTTCGGTGAGGTGTCCTTGAAGAAATGTATTGTTTACATCAAGTTGTTGTAGTGTCCAACACTGAGAAATTGCAAGGCTTAGAACAACCTGCACTGTTGTTGATTTGATAACAAGACTAAAAATTTCTAAATAATCAACTCTTAGGCATTGACGAAAACCTTTTGCTACCAAACATGCTTTGAACTTGTCAATGGAACCATCAGAGTTACGTTTGATACGAAAAATCCATTTATATCCCACTATTTTCTGGGTAGAAGCAGGTGGTACAAGGTCCCACGTGCCATTTTAAAGTAAAGCATCAAACTCCTCAGACATAGCCTAACGTCATTTAGGACTATTAAGTGCAGTAGTTACCGATGTCGGTTCAAGTTCATTGGAATTTATGAGTTGGGTATGAAGATTCAATTTTTAGATGGGCTTATGAATGTGGTTTTTGGTTTGTGTGGTCATGGAGTGAGTGGGAATGGGAATTAATTCAGTTGAAACGGGTTGTGGTGGGTTAGGGTAGGTATCAGCTATTTGGGCGTCAGGAGGTGGACTGGAGGAGGGGTTTAGGATAGCAGATGATGTTGAAGCTTCACAAAGGAGGTGTTGAGGGACGACAACCTTAAGTGGCGATGTGAGTGACAGCTAGGGAGTAGTTGACATAACCAGAATAGGTGGAGGTATCCAGGTATTAATGGGACTGGGTGGAGGACTAGGTAAGGTACTAGACAATGAGGCATATGGAAATTGAAACTCAATAAATTTGACATGCCTAGAGACATAGATTTAGGAGTTTGTCAAATCAAGATAATAGTTTGCACTTTGGGTGAGGGAGTAGCTAAGAAAAACACAAGGCTTGGATCGTGGTTCTAGCTTGTGTGATGTGTAAGGTTCAAGCAAGGGATAGCATAGGCAGCCAAATTTTTTTAATTTAGAATAATTTGGTGTGGTATGAAATATTTTTTGGTAAGGGGAGATGAGATTTAAGGTGGGTGTGAGCATTTGGTTTATGAGATATACGATTGTAGCAAAGGCATAAGGCCAATAGGAAAGTGGTAAGGAAGCATGAGAGAGTAAAGCACGACTTGTTTCAACAATATGGAGATGCCTTCTTTTAGAGTAACCATTGTGTTCTGGTGTATAGGGTAGAGTGCTTAGATGTGTGACACCAGAGGTGGAGAGAAAATTGGCTAGTGCAAGGTACTCACCACCATTGTCTGAGTAGAGAGTTTTGAGTGATGATCGGAAGTGATTTTCTGTAATAACTTTGAATATGATAAAAACTTCCTTGACTTCATATTTGTGTTTAAATGGATAAAACCAAATATGTTTAGTGAAATGATCAATGAAGATGATGTAGTATTTAAATCCATTGGTTGACAAAATTGGAGAGGTCCAAACATCTGAAAATATAATGTCAAGGGGTTGCGTAGAGACAATTGTAGATTTAGAGAATGATAACTTGTGACTTTTATTGCAGAGACAGGTATCACAAGAAAAATCATGAGATAATGAAGAAGATGATCCTAAATGGTTGTTAGAAATAATATGTTTAAGGATTGGAAATGTAGGGTGTCCTAGTCTATGATGCCAGTCGAAAGAGGTGGTCTTTATTGTAGAGAAAGCAATCAATGGGAAAGATGTTGGCCACTCATAAACACCGTCTTTAGTGTGTCCTTTCAGTAGCATTGTCCCCGTTCAAGGTTCCTTTACAAGAAAAGAACTTGGTCAGAACTCTATGGAAACTTTGTTATATCTACAAAATTGAGATATAGAAATTAAATTCTTTTGCATAGAGGGTACACAGAGAACATTTTCTAATGAGTGATGGGAAGATTAGAGCCATCTCCGATCATAATATCATCGTTGCCCATGTATGGTGTATGCAGTGAGAGGTTGTTGAGGTTAAAAGTGACATGGTGAGATGCGCCGCTATCAAGAAGCCATAAAGGATTGGTGGAAGAATGGGTAGTAAGATGGGCGTGTGGCTGCTATGGAGTGTTAGTTGGAGATGTGTTGGTTGTGGGAGACGGTTGAACTGGGACCAGGCGAAATGAAGGGCAGTGCTTGACTATATGGCCTTGGAGTCTGCAGATCTGGCAATAGCCAAGATATGGTTTAGGAGGAGGTCGAGATCTTGGTGAGGTGGAGGAACGTACATTGGTAGTAGCATGTGTACGCCAGTTGGTATTGTGTTGAGGGTTAGACCAGTTTTTATTAGACTTGGATGTGGGATTGGCAGTGGCTGGATACTGATTCTGCTTATCATTGTTTGATTGAAGAGAGACTTCAAAGGTGAGAAGCTTTTCATGGAGTTCTTCAAATATGATGGAGTTATCTAGAGCTTGTACAGCATGGACCAACTCTTTGTAGTCATTACTGAGACCATCGAGAATTTTATAGGTAATTTCTTCTTTAAGAAGAGGAAGGTCATCTGCTTTGGCTTTGATTAATTGCATAAATTCAGTGTTGGTTAGGGATCCTTTGATGGTATTTTTTAGTTGATTTTTGACTTGTTTGATATGGCTAAGAAAGGGTTTGGCATAGGTATTGGCCAAGATAGTCCAGGCTTCTCTAAAGGTCTTGGCTTTAGCAATGAATAGAATGATGGTTGGTGATAGGGAGACAATAATTGCGTTAAGGATTTGTTGATCCTGATGGGTCCAGAGAGTATAATTAGGGTTTGGTCTGGTTGTGTTAGATTGTGTAATGGTGGCTTCTGGGTAAGGTTTGGAGCCATCAACGTAGCCAAGCAGGTCGTAACCTGGCTTCTGGGTAAGGTTTGGAGCCATCAACGTAGCCAAGCAGGTCGTAACCAATAAAAAGTGTTTGGAACTGGAGTTTCCAGGAGAGATAATCATTGGAAGTGAATTTGAGAGGAGTTTATGTAGCAACATTAATAGTGATAAGTGTTTGGTTCGGTTCATTGGTATGAAGAATAGTTGGACTAGTGTTTTTTTGGGGCCATGGAATGAAGAATTGAGAAGATAGATTGAGGTAAAGGAGAAAAAAAATAGATCGGCTACAGCTCTGATACCATAACAAATAAAAGTTCAAGTTGTACTTACTATTCACATTCGTAGTAGTTATATACAAAAATGAGATAACAACTCTTTAGATTAATTCCTTAAACTATGAAATAACAAATTTAAATGAGAACTAATTTTGAGCAAGTAAGAAGTTATTACAAGTGCTCTCAAATAACAAATTGCTGATGTGTCACAAATAAAAAATAGGATACAATATTCAGATAATTCCTCTTCTTTTTATTCGTAATATTCAACATAAGAACAAAACATCTGGTCAGTATCTCTTAAACATCTGGTCAGTAACTCTTATCAAGTTATAAAGGCCCTTTAAGTTATGAAAGACAGGAGTCCTTATTATTCATATCTGGACACCCAAGCAACAAATTGCTAATGCGACACTGACCACAACAAAATTAGTATGTGACCGTAGCACGCAGCTAAACGTTGAAGGTGATGCTACACTTATGGCTAATGCTCCTTTAGTACTGTTGCTTGGAGAGTTACTCATACTGGCCGTATTAGCACATTGTATCTGTGATGACTTTTGCTTGTAGAATATAAAATAACTCGTTAACTCACGTCATACAAACTCACTTAAGAGCTTGCTTGTTTTCTATAGTAAATAGATGAATATAGAACTGTTCTTGTATTCGATATGGTTTTTCCCCTCCTTACTAGACCACACGTGGTTATATAGCTAAAGAAGTGACGTTAACTAGTGCCAATTAATTTTATATCCTTTTTTTTAGGTGAAAAGTGGGGCTGTGCCTAATGCATTAAAAAGAAATAAAATAGTTACATAGAACATAACCGGGGTACGTTGGCCCCTAAGACATCACCAAACATCAGATATTCAATCTCGCGAGGACAATTGTGTAACCAGTGCACCCCCAAAGGGTAACCTATTGCCAGATTGGCTAGTCAATCCACGCATTGGTTAGCTTCTCTATATATATGTTGCACCTCCACCTGCCATTCTCTTCATATAAGCTCGAAGATATCCCTGAACAATGCATGGTACAAACCTCTTGGGCTCTTACCCACTTGGATCATGTTCACAACAATTAGAGAATCTCCAGTCTGACTCGTCTATATCCCTTCTCCCACACTATTTGCAAACCAATCTTTACAACCCATAATTTAGCAACAAAAGACGTTGCTACACCTATATTTTGAACAAATCCGACTAACCATTTGCCCTCCGTATCATCCCTTATCACGCCTCCAGCCCTCGCCACACCTGGGTTTCCCTTAGAGGCTCCGTCCGTGTTCAGTGTAATCCATCCAGCTAGGGGCCAGACGCAATTGATAATCTTCCACGTTTTTGTGGCTATGATAGTTTCGCCTGCCTCCGCTAACATTATACTCGTATGAAAAGAGGCAGCTACCTTGTAAATTGACATTGCTTCATTTGGCGGTTGAGTAAAATGTTCATCAAACACCCCACGATTTCTCCATTTCCGCATTAGCCAACAGCCTACCACATATATCATAGACCACGACACTTCTTCCACAAGTAGCTGGTGTTCTCAAATATTTCTCAAGAGCCAAAGCTCGAGCGGATCCGAGAAGAATTGTTCCCAATCATAGCTCGGAACCAACAATTTCCATGTTTCTCTAACGCTGGAGCAATCACGAAGCGCGTGTAACATGCTCTTGGTTTCTTCCTGACACAGGAGACATGATCCGAATTGTCCAAGATTTTGCCTCATTCATGCCTCATTGGTGAGTAACTTCCCATGGGACATAATCCAAAGGAATGTCTTTAACCTTTCGGGGCCCTTCCATTTCCTAACAACCCTCTATATATTTTTTTCTTCCTTAATATACTCTTTTGTCAACAAAGCATAAGCGAACTTTATCGAGAAAACTCCATTGACATTTAACCTCCATACAGGCACATCCGGTCCCCTAGCATTGCAAGGTGCGAGGATAGACGCGATTTGTAATATCGAGCTTATAGGCAATTTATGTTGGAAGAGATCCCATGCTCATCTTTGTTCCATATCAGCATAATAAGCTACATTCTAGTTCGTCTCCTCCTCCTGTACCTCTGCCGTCGCCACTTGTATTAACAGTAACTCAGATGCAGTCCACGAATCTTTCCAAAACTTTATGTTGTATTCTAACCCTATCGACCATTCGATCCCGCCTGCCACCTTCTTCCATACGTCACATAAGGCATTCCGTAGCCATGATGCTTGTTGATTGGCCTTAAACTTTATTATGGGTGTATCAACCCCCCATACTTATGTTTCAGTATCTGCGCCCACAGTGCCTCATGATCAGATATAAGGCCCTAGCACAGCTTCGCAAGGAAAGCATCATTTAACTCACGTAACCTACGAACCCCCAAGCCTCTGCTAGCTACTGGTTGTGTTATGGTATCCCAGGAAATTAAATGTATCCTTTTGGTGCCCGATTGATGTCCCTAAAGGAAATTCCTGCACTTTTGTTCTATATTATCTATGATCCCTTTTGGTATCCTAGTTGTTTGCATGGTATAGCAGGGGATTGCAGTTAGTATCGATACATCCTTGACGAATACCTCTCCCCATTTTAAATGGTTCCGTTGGCTCGCCATTCCACACTAACCAAAGCCTTGTTGACTTTATACATTCCATGATAATACTCAACTGCTTCGAGATACCGATTACTCTCAAAGTTTTTGCGATAAAATTCCATGATAGACTATCACATGCTTTAGCTAGATCGACTTTAATGGCCATGAACCTGTTTTTCCATTTTAACCGTCTTATAATATGAACCACTTCCTGGGCTATAATGATATTGTCTAGTATGTGACGTCCTGACACGAAGCTAGTTTGGTTCGATGCCACCCAATCCGACATATACCACTTGATAAGGTTAGCTATGACTTTCGTGACTATTTTATATGTCACATTGCATAGGCTTATCGGCTTAAACTGGTGATAGTATTCGGGGTATCCACTTTTGGAATGAGTACTATAAGGGTCTCATTGACTTCTCTCATTGATTGCCTTCCCTTAAATACCTCAGTAATGAATTGTAAAACCTTACCACCCACCATCTCCCAATTCCTCTAAAAGAAATACGCATGGAAACCGTTCGGCCCAGGCACCTTGAATGGGAACATTTCTTCGAGAGCCTTTCTAATCTCGCTCTCGAAGACCTGTTTGCTCAAATCTTTCGACATTATATCCGGCCCACTAGGGAAAGTCACCTGTATTGTCGGTCTTCGTTCCCTTCATGACTCCATGTAGAAAGTTTTGAAGTGGCTTAACCTATGATTTCGTAGTAAGTTTTCATTGTAGCACCACTCACCATTTGGGAGTCGAAGCCCCTCCACCCGAATTGCCTTTCTTTTGATAACAGTTGTCGTGTGGAAATATTTGGTGTTGCGGTCCCCTAGCGTCACCCAATCACTTTGAGCCTTCTGATACCACAACATTTCCTCTTGCAACAATATTTCCTTTAGCTACTTCGATAATTCAACCTCAAGATTGCGTAAAAAATAATTGCGTGGTTCTTACAGAAGGGTTCTTTGAATGCTTGCCAGTCGACCCAATAACTTTCGTTTGCTCACTTGTATAAACCCAAAGACCTCACTATTCCGTTTGATTAGCTGCGACTCCAAAATCTTCAGCCCCTTACTTATACCGACATGTTTAGGCCAAGTTACCTTTAGAAATTCTGAAAATTCTGGGTACCTCTACCAGATTGCTTGATATCTAAAAGGTCTCCCTTTTCGATTTCTTTGTGCCTTACCCCGTTCGTCCACCAGGAGTCGATGATGATCTGAGTCCACTCTTGGTAACACTCTAACCACAATATCAGTATATTCCCGTATCCACGCCTCATTGCACAGGGCTCGATCTAAAGGTTTAAAAACGAGATCATAAGTCCCTACTTTCGGTCCCGTCCATGTCATCCTTGGTCCCACGCTACCCAGGTCGATCAAGTTACACTCCTCTATAACCTCTTTGAAACTCAGACATCGGGTGGGATCAACTGGTGCTCCCCTTACTTTTTCCTCAAGTGTAGCGATTTCATTGAAATCGCCTACCACTACCCAACACCCTACTATCCCATTTTCCATCCTTTTTAAATCTAGCCAAAGGTTTCTTCTAATCGTCACCACCGAGTTCCCATATACTTTCGCGATCCATATCTCCTTACCATTCTCCATCACAACTTTACACAACATAGCTTGTTCGAATCTTGAAAACGAAGACAAAGTTATAACATCATTCTTCTACCATATCCAAATACCACCACAAAACCTTTGAGCCTCAATCCTTTGTGAAGAGAATTCTAAAAAAATTCTATGCATCCAGTCCGGTTCAGTTCCACTTATTCTCGGTTCCAGAATAATGACAATATCCAGTCAATGCTTACAAATATACTCCCTTAATGCACGTCTGAAGTTCAAGGCTGCTACCCCTCTACAGTTCCATGAGAAAATCCACATGATAACGTACTGAGTAAAAGCGGTGACTTCAAATGATCAGTAACCTGTCTTCCCATCTATGGCTCGTCCCATTTGCACATCTTCATATGTCATAGAGATGTCACCATACTAGGTTTTAGGGACAAACTCCATGGATACATCCTGAGTTATAATATTACTTGCATCTTGCTCTTCCGTCTCCATTTGCACCGGTCGTGTCATCTGCAACTTGGAACCCAGGTTCCAGTCAGGATTCAGGTTTAGGTTTACTGGATTCTTACCAGCTTGATTATGTGGTACTGATTATGTTCTTGTTTTTTCTTCCTCTCTTTGGACATCATTGCTTACCCTTATCACTTCCAACCCACGCACCTTCCTTATCTCCATTTTCTTCGCCTGTTCGGCGTCCATTGCATGGACTTCTGCATGCACCAATGGGCTAGCGTTGTTGTTCCCCATGTTACTTCCTAAGGCTCTTTCTTTTCCATGCTTTAACGTACTAGCCCTAGTGCCACTCCTTCCACCCTGCTCTTTCCGGCCCACAGCTTGAGGCCCAGTCTGGTATGTCCTTGACGTTTCTTGGGCCTCAGTCCAAACCGATCTGTTTGCAGTATCCAATTCAGCAGGTATTTTTCCAATGTCCATTCTCTCCCCTCTTGCCTCCACATTTTCCTCACCTTCTAAGATTCCAAACTGAGATCCCCGTCGTGATAATGTTGCCTTTTGTCCCCCAGATAATTCGGCTGATCCTCCCTTGATCTTTGAATAGTTCCTTATCCAGTTAGGCTTCCCACTGACAATCATCCACGGTCCGAATTCCGGCAAATTGTTTTTTGGCGCCTATTTACGATCTTTCTCCAATGGTGCGGCATTGCTTGTCTTCCCTGCACATACCTCTTTCTCCCCGATTATACCAACCCTTCCCTGCGTAACGTTCTGTCTTTCGCCTCCCACATCTTCCGTCTTGTTTACTGCTTTACACATTTCACGCTGGTGGCCAAAAAGGCTACACAAGAAACAGATTAGGTTAATTCCTTCATATTCGATGTGATACACCCTCCCTGCAACATTTACCCTTGGTTTTAGTGCTTGACTAGGATCTAGCTCCACACAAAGTCGTGAGAAATTGTCGTGCAAGGAAGCGACAGTCTGTCTATCAATCCTTAGTGGCCTCCCTATTCCATATCCAATCCTGCGTAGTGCTACTATCGTCTGAAATTCTATCGGTAAATGCGGAATACATATCCAAGCTGCCACCTTATTCGTTTTTGCCTCTAACGGATGGAAATCTGGAGTCCATTCCTGAACAATGAGGCAATGTCCTTACACCATCCAAGGCCTTTCGAACATCGCAAAGTCCCTATCTTCTGTATTAAAAAATTTCACTATAAAATAGTCATTCGGCAGATCAATTAGCTCCATCTCACCCTTTGGGTTCCAAAGCTGTATAAGTCTCCTTCGGAGATACACATACCCCACGCTCTTCCCTATCACTTTGATGATAAGTGCACTTCACCAATTGTTACATAAACGTTCCAGTTCAACATCCGGAAAATGGATATTAGGACATAGACCATTGGAGAAATCAATCATCTTGATTTCCTCCTCCCTTGTTTCCGGTGGTATCCGACCATCCCCTTCTTTGTTACCGATCTGAGAGCCCAGCAAAGCCTCACGATATTTGGTTCCCCATGCATTGGTACCTGCTGCCCCTCGCATAGAAGTCTCCTGTTGTCCTTCATGCATCTCATCCTGATCCATCATCATGCTTACCTGTTGCCTGCGCAATACAATCTTTTTCATCTTTTTAATGTTGCGATCGATCTAGTCGGATTCCTCCGTAGAGAGTTCCCGATTAGTTTCTATCGCAACCTCCACACCGCCATCCCTAGAGAGTGCCATATTTTTTGGCCTTATGTACGCCACAGTTTTTTATATCCTTAGTTCGGAGACAAGATTTTCTGTCCAATTTTTATGGTGTCTTATTCTGTCCCATAAATCTCAGTCATTCATTCATGCGTGTCCCGCATTTATTTATGCGGGACTTACGCAAAATTCACATAAATAAATGGTTGAGATTCAAGAGACATAATAAGACACCATAAAATTGAACAGAGAATCTAGACTCCTTAATTTGGATCAACTCTAACTGTGTTAAAAAAAACGTGATATTAACGTCAAGGTCATGTCTAGTCTCTCGAGGAGTCCAAATCTACCCATTTAGTGTCTGTTAATACGGAAACCAAATCTTTTGTACGGTTTTCCCCAATTTCAACCTTATGCCTAATAACTTCGTCCTGAATGATCATACTTGGCACCGGCTTGGAATTGGAAACAACACAGGGGATTTCCTTTCCGTTAATGCCTAACGTGACTTCACGATCATGTATCACTCACTACTTGACAGCGAACCCCCTAGTCATTGGTGAAACAAGCTCGGTTAAAACAAAATAAGGTTCAGCTTTAACGGTCATATTTACTTCTTTTACCGGAACAACTGTTTTAACGACAACGGCATAAATGGTAATAACACGTAGAAAGCTTACTTGACCTGGTGATAATAGAGGGGCAAAAGGTAATAAGGTAACCAGCAGAAGAGCAAGTGAAGGAATCGATCTTATCGTCGTTACGCGTGGCTGTACGCTAATCAATCATTCACAAATTAGTCAACAAGACTAGCAAGGTTGTTTAACAAGTGGTCAGCGGTGGATATTAGTCGACAAGACTAGCAAGGGGGTTAATCATTCACAAATTAATTCGGTGGATAAGCCCACGGATGTATCTTAAACAGATTCTTTTTGTGCGTGTAAGAAATAAGAGATCGGCCTTTTTGTGTGGTACGATACGCATGGCCTTACATTTACAAAAAGAATCTGTTCAAGATACATCAGTGGGCTTATAAGATACATCAGTGGGCTTATCCACCGAAGTAATTTGCAAGGTTTTAAAAACCGGACCGGACTGGCCGATCCGACCGGAAAAAATTGAACCGGTCAGTGGTCCGGTTCGGTTTCACCTAATAACTCTTGTGTATTAAAACTGACCAGTTTACCAGCGAACCGACCGATTTTTTGTTGAACCGATCCAACCGTAACGTGTATGCTTTCAGATGCTAAGTTGGGTCATATTGTTATGGTTTCTCAAAAACTGGGAATCGCTCACGTTCTCCTCTGGACTGTGAGTGCATCTGGTTATTTGTACATCATAAAAAGTTATACAAAGATGAGAAAGTCC
>JAOSBN010069030.1:0-13282 GCA_027563595.1 Erythroxylum suave | reverse complement strand
CCTTTTGTATGTATATAAGCGAGAGCTGCTTCTGACGTCTACATGGGATTTAAAAAGAAAAAAAGAAGTGAATTTGACCTCTCTAGCAATTGCAACAGCATAGATACGTTTTATGGAAGAAACTAGAAAGGAATTCAGTGCCTCTGATGTATAAACTAGTTCGTTGAAAGATTATTGTTGCATGAATTAGCAAAAGGGATTAGTATGACGAAATTTGACGAATGGTGTACAGTTCATGCCTTTTCAGCATTCTTTGAGGATATCACAGTTTGATTAGTGGATTAGATACAAGTGTTTCTGCTTCTAACTGCCAGAGTCCAATTGAGAAAATTTATGAACAGATTGATTGTTGATACCAATGATGAGAATCGTTCCGATGTTCTTGCATCCAATATGATTACATCTAATAGAAGGAAGGTTTTAACCTCGTACGTCAAGGTTTTCAGGTTATGAGCTTATTAATGTACCCTACGTAGCACATGCCCAATTGTACGAGAAAAATAAGCACCCTATCTAATTTGTAATTTGGAAGTATATTTTGATTCTCCTACTCAACCTCAATTCTACTTCAATCCTCGTTTCCTGATGTAATCCTTATGATTAGCACTACTAAAAGATTATAATCTTACAAAGGTATTAGACGTCAATTCAGAATAGCAACACCTGTGTAAAGTATTAGAAATTTACTTGTGTTCTAGATGTCAATTTAGATTGTTACCAGAAGTTAAACTGAATTTGCACTAGAGATCAAGTTAAGAATTTTACATGGGCGTTAACGATCCATTCAAATTTTCAATATAAATGAGAGATGTCATTTAGAGATGACAATGGAACGGCCTAAGACCGAGCCAGACCCTACGTTTTGCCAATGGGGCTCGGGTCTTAGATACTGAGCTCGAGCTCAACCGAGCTTGAGGGAGCTCTATGACGCCTGATTTTTCAGAAAAATTAGACCCAAGACTTGATTAATTCGAGAGTATTCCAGTATTAGAGAAATGGTGATTTGTTTATTCGAAGGAATTTCCTAATTGTTTTTTCTTTCTTAAATGTGCTTACTCTTAACTCGTCACATTTTTCATAAGACCATAAATAACGATATAGGTCAAACAATTTTTTAACTAGAAAATTATATAATTATTTGATAGAGATGGCCTAATTAGTGAAACAAGCCTTTTTTAACAAATGTATTATGTTAGAGTTGTGATAAAAGGTGATACAACTCGAATAAAACTTCTAAAGATGATAAATAATTA
This sequence comes from Erythroxylum suave, assembly GCA_027563595.1. Lineage (NCBI taxonomy): Eukaryota > Viridiplantae > Streptophyta > Magnoliopsida > Malpighiales > Erythroxylaceae > Erythroxylum > Erythroxylum suave. The sequence continues at coordinate 12,029 of JAOSBN010069030.1, read as the reverse complement.
AAAACAAAAAAATAACATTAGTTAAATTAAATTTATTATTAATTCGTTCAATAATTTATTTAAAATGAGTAGTGTATTTAATATTTTAAAATTATAATTACAATTTTCAAACTGTATAAGTATACCTTATTCGAGAAACTCAAAAAAGTGATTAATGTAGTCATAATTGATAATAGTACTTTGCACAGGTTGACAGAAGTTCAAGTTCGGTTACATTCAATTTAATCTGTTTTAAAATTAACGATTCAATTTATATCGATTGAACTTTAAATCAAACTATAATTTTTAAAAAAAATTTAAAATTTTGGTTAGATTCAAGTTTAACTTTATAGCTCAATTTGATTCGAAAGTTAGACTTAAAGTTAAAACTCTAGCCTATGCTTTGCACTTGTGCTTTCTCTTATTGTATTGTTAGTTTATGTCATTGCAGTCAATCATTGCAATATGATGTATGAGATTTTTATTTATTAATGAAAAAAGTATTATTTATTTTTGTGTATTAAATTAATTACATTTTATTTTTTAATACTAAAGATAGAAACTATGAAATAATTACTATTTAATTGAAATTATGATGAAATCATAATTTTGATATTTAATTTACATTTATGTATTGTTCCTAACTTAGTTGCAATTTTATTAAAATGGGATATTGTTGAAATAGTAAAACTAGCACATTATATTTATTTCTTATGAAGAAAGTAATTGATCTCATAAATTAAAGTATAGAGATACTTAAACTGACATGTGGGTGATTATTAGAGAATAAGTCACTAAATTGATCCGATTATGAGAATCCCAAATGAAATAGTATTTATGTGTCTGTGAATTTCCTCAAAATGATGGTTGTATAATTGACCCTTAGACTTAAGATTACCAAGGTATCTCGTGTGAGAATTACTGTGCTTTGATGTTACTTATGAACCGTCCCAAATGATTCAGTTGATAGTACTTGGATGCTGTATGCACTATACGGAGGTAGTTAAGTAAGTTAATAAAGGATTCTTCACTTTAAAGTAATTAAAGAGAATATTCTACTGTTTTTGATTAGGAGTGGTTTGTCTAATTCTCTGGCCAGAGTTAATTGAAATGTGAAAAAAATGTTTTTAAATTTCAATTATAAATCAATTACTAATTAGCAAAACATGATTGGGCCAAAAGAATAGACACTATATCCATACTTTGTAGAATTGGAATATTGGATGAAGAAAGGATTAAATTATACATCATAATCATGCATGCACAAGTCAAGTCAAACTACTTTGATATTTGAGTGGTCATGATATGTTGTCAGACGTAAATCTTAATCTATGATTGTAAATTGTTTAATTGAAAATAAAGATAAATCAAAATGAGTTTTAATTTATTTGATTCTAATTGTGAATCAGAATTATAATTTATAATCATTGTCAACATATTAGGAGCCTAATGAGTCACATATCAAAGAATAGCTTATGAAGAAAAAAATCAGTTTTAATTAAATTATAAAGTTTGAAAAACTTTGGGGATCAAATATGAGATATTTGATTTTATTAAAATTAAATTAATTATAATTAAAGTATGAGTTTAATTATAATTAAGGAATTAATTTTAATAAGACTTACAAAAATTCCTAATGATTTCTATGAATAGGAAGAAAAGATAAAGGAGCTACGCTCTTATTTTCTTCCTCTCAAAAGTTGTTGAAAAGTTGCTCTGTGATTACAATTGAACAATTAGTGGTTGACACGACAAAAATTTGTCAAAAGATTTCAACAGAAAACATAAATATAAGTATGATTTCTTACTTTACAATTCATGTTTATTCAAGTTATGGAATTATCGATTGTAAAATTGTTGTTTTTCACTATGTCCGTGATTCAATTATGGTTAGTTTCCAACATACTCTTATTTCATTGTACTTGTTATGTTTTTGTATTAGGAGCTTGTTCGCCGTGGCGTTTTAGTATCGTTCACTCTTCCCTACTTCTTCAACATAATGTTTGCGGTTTTTTTTCTCATGATCCAATTCTTTAGTTTCTCTCTTTAATCTCTTTCACTTTTGTTGTTTTCCAATTTCGAATTTCGTTTTCTAGTTTGTTCTCTCTCTATTGTCTTTCAAACAATCGAGTGAAATAAATGAATTAGTGACTTGATTGATATTAAAATTTACTTGCTTTTGTTTTTACATGACAATCTTCATGGAGTTGTTTGTTTAACATTCAAGACTCAAATGGAGTAATTATGTTTGTGTTTTCTGGTGATTGTGCAGAAAAATGGTGAAAAGTGATAAGTATGAAGTAGTGATTATACCATCAAAAAGGGATAAAAGAGTTGGGTTAAGTTTCAGGTGGATTGAATCGGGTTTTAGGTAGGCCTCAATTGGATTCAAATTAAGTGACATGAGCTAAACCCAATTGATCGAATTCGTAACTATACATATGGAGAACAACTAGCAGACATAGACTATGCAAATGCGTAGTCATAATCCAAATAAGTGATAATTAAGAAGCATTGTATAAATGAATATAGTGTAATTTAAAATTTTTAGGGAAAATATAGAATTATGTTATTAAGGATAAAATTTCGTGAAAGAAAAGGGGCAAAAATATAGTAGTTGGATTATTTCGAATGAGTTAATAAAACAAGTAAGTTTAAATAAATTCTTTTTTAAAATTTGAAAACTTGGAAATGTATAGTAACGAATGAATTAAAAAGACAAATGGGTGAATGAATTAAAAACATAAATGGATGAAATATGTGAGTGAATATTGTGAAATTTATATAGTAGAAAAGATTAAATAGTCTAGTAAAAGTTTATAGGAAAAAGTGTAAGTAAATATGTTATAATATTTCAGTACATAGTTTAAAAAATAAAGTTAAATTTTAATAAAAAAGTATACGAATATAAAGACTTATGGGTGTGATTATTGAAAATTATGAAAATTTTTTAAAGGAATTGGAGAGTATTTATGAATATGTTATTTTATGAATCGCTAAACATGTATAAATAAATATTTTAAAATTTTAAAATTTTAAAATTTGTGGGAAAATTTAACAATTTTAAAATTTTTGAATGTAGATAAAAATTTTTGGGAGAAAATAAGTAAAAATATAAGAGTTAGGATATTTAAAATGAATTAATAAAATTAGTTAGTAAACATTAGGAATGAAAAAATAAAATAAAATTTGGCAATGTGTCATGTATTTGTTATAAATGGATAAGAATAAATAAATAAATTATAATATTTGAGTTAAAAAATAAAAAATTTCATAAGTCATGGGTGTGACTTATTAAGTCACACTCATGACTGAAATTTAAGTAAATAAATTTATTATAATATATGAGTAAAAAGTAAAAAAAAAATTAATGAGTTATCACAAGTGTGACTTATGAATGAAAGTAAATCCTTAAATGGTTGTACACATTTTTAATTTAGCCACACAACCAAATATCACGCCCGTGCGAGATGCAGCTAGAGCAGACTGGTGTTGATGTAATTGAGGTGACCTTCGCAACGCATAAGAGGACATTTTTAGGTATGCAGTAATGTCAGCAATGTTTAAGAGAAACGATTTCATCACCTTCATTTGTGATTTGTGGTATTGGAAGCGTGTAGCGTACCCAAGGATTTCAAATGCCAGACCCATCCCGAAAATGGAGTTGCAGCAGATCTATGAAGATGCAACATAAGTATAACCCTTTCCTTTAATTTATTATACATTCTATCGTAGAAAAACAAATAAAAATTATAGAATGCTTATATCGAGTACCGGAGACTTTCAAGCTATCTGTAGTCGTGTTTTTGTAATTTTATTTTATTGTTTTAGGTAACGTTATCAAGTATGCTGCGTATGAGATTCTCAACATCTTTATCTTCTCAACTAGATGATATGCCCATTTTAGGTAATCCTTGTCTTCAATTTGACAGTCGTGAAAGCTAGTTAAGGTATGCAACTTTAAAAGATCATCAGAATATTCCAAATCGATTCATCAATCATGGAGCTATTATTGAATTAGGAATAGCAGACCAAGTGAATGAATTGTTGCATAATATAGAGTGGGATAGATTTGTTGAATTAAAAAAAATCATATGTTGAATTAACTTTAGCATTTTTTAGTACTTTACAATTGATCTTTAACGATGATAGCACTATGAATAATATAATATCTAGATTAATGAATATGTCGCATGTTATTACTTTAGATGTACTGAATAGTATATTTGAATTTTTAGATAGTGATTTATACGGCTACTGTGATGATTTTAGGCCTACAGATTTTTGGAATGAAATTACGAATTCAAGAAACATTTTTTTTCCAAGTAGGTCTAAATCGTTTGCTTTAGTGGATCTTAGCCTTCACTATCTTCATAGCTTTTCAACTTCTACTTTATTTGGTAGAGGAGATAGCCAAGGTGCATTCTCTAAAGCAGAATTGTTAATGTTGTAGTGTATGGTGTATGTTAAACATTTTAATATTGGTATGTGGTTAAGTATGCATCTAATTGATGTGGTTAAAGCTAGAGCTGGCAAAATAGTAGTTAGAGCATTTGTCACCCAAATTACAGAGCATCTTGGTTTACTAACTAAGAGAATAGTTATGCAGTTAGTTTCGGTCAACTCTAGTTTAGACTTGCAATCTTTGGTGTCTATGATGATTGTTAGGCAACAAGGTGATCACTATGCTCTTGTTAACAATGACATAGTAGAAGTTTCAAGTAGTAAACGTACTCGTGTCTGAGTAGCTGAAGGTAGATAAGAGGATGATGTTTTTCCACCCGAAGCTAGGCGTTGGAACATTACACCTACTTTAGTTGAATATCAATCATTGTTGAATCAACTAATTGCATTTTAATAGGGAACGAATGATAGATTGGACAAGATTGAGGCTAGCATAGTGGAGGTGAGGAATTTCTTAGTGAATTTAAATGCTTGTTCCAGACAATGTCCACTTTCATCTTAAGATTGTATTTCTATTTTTTTCCTTTTATGATTTTTATTGTTTGTCATTAAATTATTTTTAATTTTATTGTTTGTCTTTATTTACGTTGTTTTCATCTTAGATCCTTTGTTTTCTTAGTATTGTACATTTCGTGTTTTTTTTTGTTTAATAGTTAGAGACGCATGGTTATTAAATGAACTTGACTGGGAATGTAAATGCATAATATGAGTGAATTAATATGTTTGCATACTTAAACTGATTGACTAGGATTTCAATTGAAATGATATTAGCTTATTGTGATAGAGGAATGAGACCTTCTTTTAATAAGAATTTAAGATTTTTTGAAACATTAAACACCAATTAAAAGTGTTCATTGTTAGGAGCATTCTTTCATGGTTAAGCAACTTTAGAACTTACTTGCAAATACTGATAGAGATTACATAATCTTGAAAACTTAAAAAACTACCATGATATTATCCTTAATAAGTGCCCTTGAGCTTAAATAAAACTTTTTGTTGGTTGGAATGCAAACTATGAGCCTTGGCCTTAATTGTTTATCTCTTTTCATTACATCTGCCATAAGAGTAAGTTGAGCATTTAAAAGGTATAATCGACTATAGGCAATAATTGTGGGAGAAGCATAGCATATAGTTAAGTTATAAGTTAGTGGTGGGTTGGGTTGTAATAATTTGTATTTGCTGTCCACATTTTTTCCTTTTTTAAATTTATGTTGTTGTTAATTGGGAAAAAATGAAAATATGTCAAATAGAAAAATGAGAAAAAGGAAAAAAAGAAAAAAGAAAGAGAACTAGAAAATACGAAGGAAACAAAAAAAGAATAAAAGGAAGAGAAATTAAAAAAAAGAAAGCAGAGAAGGGAAAAGTCTTGGAGATTGGTAGGGTTAAGTTTGTAATTGAAAAGAAAAAATTATATGATTTATGTTTTATTGGTTTGTATTATTTTAAATGCTCAATTAGTTCTATGGTGTAAAGCTTGGTTTTATCTTTTTTCCTACCTTTAGCTTGGCCCCATTACAACTAAAATAAAGACCTTCGAATCAATGTTTGTGTTCGATATTTAGTAGTGAAGATTGGATTAGTAAACAACCTTACGGTAGATGTTTAACATGAAATGAATAATGAATCAATATTTATGGCCTTTGAATTCGTAAGAGAATGGAAAGTGGAGTGAGTGTCTATCACACTTGTTAATGGCCTTTCAGTTGACGTACTTGTTAATTATGGTTATGCATGTGAAAGATAGTTTGTTCACAAATTATTATTTCAAAATCTTATGTTGTGTTTATTGAATTGATCTTTGACATCTTTAATTATTAAATGAGAAAATAATTTGTTGTCATTATTAATTTGTTTTTTTGTGTTCATATTTTCAAATTTTAGTGCTTTTGGTTTTGGTTAAGTACATGTATAATTTAAGTATTGAGGTATTGTTATCGTTAATTTTGTCTAAATTTGGCTCCTTTTTGTATGTTGAAAATTTTAATAATCTTAATGAGATTATATTGAATGAGGGATGAAGGGGCATTAATCTTCACTCATTTTATTATGTTTGGAGACCAAATGAGATATAAAGAAAGGAAGAAGAGAAGAAAATCAGAGAGAGTTGGTGAAGAAGAAAGAGTGTCGATAATTAATATATCTGTTATGTGTATGCATATGCAATTCCAAATTTATATTTTTGTTATATGAAAATGTTTTATTTGTCAGTGGGAGTTTTTGCTTCTTAAATAGTTTTAGTTTGTTGGGTCATTGTAGATTTTAATATTTATGCTGTATTTGATCTCTTTGTGGACGATTTTACCGTAATGTGTATGTTTAATTAATAGTCTTAGTGTAGGTTTAGGAAAAGATAAAATCAAAATAGTTGGCCATATGGTTAATTTGATCTTGTTAAACTTTGTAAGTTTGACACAGTAATAGGTAGGCAAATAGGTAAGAATGATTGGGATGTCGCAGAAGATAGAGAATAAAATTCTAGGGTTAAAATAATATAAATTTGATAGAATAATAAAAACAAATGGATAGATCATAGTTGCTTTATAATTCTTGCATTTAGCGACTTTTAGAGATAAGTTTAATTGTTAAGTTGAAAGGTATTTAGAAAAATAGAATAAGTAAACAAATTGTAAATTATGATATGGTAATACGTCCATCTAATATTTATTGATTGTTTTTGTTGCGGTAGTTATTTATTCTATATTTGCATAATAATATTGTAAAAAGGACAGGTTGATCTATGATATCAGACACATTTTTTAACGAAACAAAAAAGGGTTGCATATAAAAATAACAGAGGTTCAAGACAGAAAAAGTAAAATTTGAGTTTATTGTATGCAATTTCAAATTGCCGCGAGAACAAGGTAAAAGAAAATATCTAACAAGCTTTCATTTGTGTAGAAATAATTCAATGTTATGTAATATTAACACAATTGTTCAAATCAAACTAACATTGTCACCTTCTAAAGTATGGGTAAAATGTGCTATCAACAGAACTATTCAAATAAGACTAACATTTTAACCTTCTAAAAGTATGCATAAAATTTTTATTAAGTTGTTGTCGTAGTTATGAAATCTATTCAAGAAACATGTGATAGGAATTAAAATGCAACAAAAAAGAAGGCATGTTAAAAGGAAGCAAATAAACAAATTAATAGAACGATTTGTTTTGATATGTTGAAATTTGTATGAATTTAAAATAATTATTTTATGAATGTCGATGAGTTTGAAAATGAGAATTGAGACATGTAAGTCACAGCTGTATTTTGTTACAGGCAAGTAAAAGCGAGAAACACATGAAATGTTAGCAGAAAAAGCTCAAGAAAAGAGGAAATTAAATCATCAAAGTTACAAACATTACATGCTTATATTGTTTGACGTAATGTCAAAAAAAGTCTACGATAATTTAGGTTTTTTACTGCTGTCGTCAACGTCTGCATTTGAGGTTGGAATCAGATCAGTGTCACTGAATCTTTTGTGAAGACATTATCTTACTTTTGAAGAAGAAACAAGAATATCTTTAAAAATATATATATAAAACGAAAATATATTTGCCACAGAATATAAAAGTGAACATTACTTTTTCCATAAAAATGTTGAGTAAATAAATAACAGATGATAATATAATTTATCCTTAAAAAAAGGAGTTAGACATAGTTTGATCAAGATAAAAACGCAAAAATTGATTGAATAAACAATGATAAAAACCTGGAATAGGTGTAGATGTAATTTCAACATTGTTATTTTGATCATTTGTTAAAATGTCATCATCTTTTTAAATTGAAGTTAAACTCTTTTGTAATTAAGCATCATCAGTTTGGTGGTAATAGATAATAGTGAAGCGTTGTCTTCCATCCGGTGAGTGGATTTGGACAATTTTGATATGAATAAGAAAGGTCTTGGTTTTCAATTCTGCGTGTATCTTTTCTAGAGGCAGTTCGATACGCTTGTTATGAGAAGGAAAAAATGTAGATCATTAGTCAAATGATAAAGTTGTAATAATTTTTGTTATTAAATGTAAATCTGATTGCAGTAAATGAAAAATATAACCTGGTGGTAAAATTGCATAGCTTCAATTGCACTGAAGTTCAAGAGTTTTACACCAAGTTCACCAAAAATAAAAGTTGTGACAGTTCCTATTTCATCTGTTAAATCAACATCATAGCGGAATCTATATTTGGCAAACAAAAGTTAACGAGAAAATGTATGTTACTTGCTATATATAACAATTCATTTACGATGAAACCTTGCTGTAAAAGAAAGGAGATTATAAAAAACAATTAAAATCTGAAATGCGAAAGTCACACCTGTGACATGTTAAATCACTCTCGTGAGAAGGGTTCACGGGTGTGACTTAACATGTCACACCCGTGATATACAACAATTCTAGAATTAAAATTTGAAATGGCAAAGTCACACCTGTGAGAAGGGCTCACGGGTGTGACTTACCCGTGACATACAACAATTCTATATTGTTTTCTCACTGGTGTGGCATAACATACATAAATTTTATATATTGTTCTGTGTTGTTCTCATAAACGTAAGATGAATATTTCAACTCTTCCATTCGTTAGTTTGGTTGTTGACAAGATTAACTTGCTAATGCTGTAAAAAGAAATTAATTTCCCAACAAATACGCTGCATCACAAGAAAAGGCAGAAAATTCTAAAGAAAAAAGAGAAAAGAAAATGCCTCGGTTTAGATGGGAGTTTCTCCCTGAAAGAATTGCAAGTGAATGTAATTCCATATGTAGCGGTTGTTGACTGAAAGCATTTTTTGCAGGCCATATACCAGTACTTTTGTAAAATGTGTTGAAAATAAATATGAGCTTTAATCCATGCTTTTTGTAAAAATATAGATAGATTTTTGTTAGAAATATTAATATCTAGTAAACAATGAGTAAGACGAAAAACTTATAGGGGAATATATGATGTAGTTACCTTGGACTGTAAGAACATGATTTTAGTAATTTTTTGATCTGATCTAAAAGACACATTAGGATTATATCTGAGATAAACTTGTTAGTTAACAAGGTTTATGAGCTCTTTAGTTTTTCATTGTGCCCTGAAAAATAATAATTATAAATGTAAAAGCATTAAAATATTCTAAAATTTGTATATAAGTTTATTTGTTGTTAGAGTAAAGATGAAAAGCGTGGCAGTACCAATTTGTAAGATCTGCAGCTTCTTATATTGGTGGATCAATAAGAATTGTGGAGTCAAACCACGTTGTTAATGCAACACCTAAAATATTTCAATTATAAGGTAAGAATAAAATAGAAGGATAAATAAAAGAAAATTGTGAAAGCATGATGAAAAAAGAACAAAATTACCATTGTAAAAGTTTACTTTTACCCTGCGACACACGATTATCGGATAAGTGTGTAATGATTCGACTATTTGTTGGTCCTCATTAGTAATAAAATCATTCCACATTGATAGTATAATGGTTTGTTGCCTAATATAAAAACGGAAAATGTTATAAAAAAGAACTTGTGTCAGATTTTAAAAGCTGTAGAGAATAATAGAGAATGTAATATACTGTTTGTTGGCAAAAACACATTTTTGGATAGTTGAAAGCTTGCCACCTTTGCTAATTTGTTTTTGTTCCAAGACTTTAACAACCACAGCCAAAATATCTATCAATCACATGTTAAAGATCAATATAATTAGATATCTTAGAGAAAAAAAAGTCAAAGTTTCAAAAAGTAACAAATAAAGGATCTAACCGATTGATTTTTCCTTGTCGTTCACATAGTTGATAAAATTTGTAAAAGATGTATAGTTGAATTTGATCAGGATGAAGATGTCATCATTTGTGACAGGTTCAATAACAGTGCAACTTGCAATAATCTATTGAATTTTCAAGTTTTCAGTTTGGTATTAAGACGAAATTGGCTTGACAATGGCGTCACAAATGATTTATTTCTAATACTGCTGCAAAAAATGGCTCATTCATTCGATATCATTGTTAAAGATAACAGCTTCAACTTGCGATCCCTGTTAATAATAAACATACAGTTAAGAATTAAGTTAATGAAAAATGGAAAAATGGAAGATTTTCAATGAAGAAAGTATAGTTGTTATACCTTAGAATAAAAAAAGATAAACTTTTGTCTCTTCGATAGCGTGCTAGCTCATGTGACAATATGTTGTTTTTCTTATATAGTAATTTCGCATGACCACTATTGAGTACCAGGTAAAATATCCTTAATCAATAAACAGTTTTTCATCCTTTTAAAAAATATTTAATAAAATAATAAGAAAAATAATTTTTTATATGGAATGAAATTAAATAAACTTAAACAAAACAATTCATATACCTTTTGATAATTTTGTGCTTTATAATTTAACTAATTGAAAATTTTCATGGAACACAATATTTCTTATTTTTTTGATCAATTTTTGAAGAATCAAAAGTTCTTAGAATAATCAAAACTTTAACTGATTCAAGAGTCCGAGCTCTTGACAAAGCCATATATAGTTGTCCATGTGAGAATACGGGCTAACAGAGATAAATTCCTACATAATCAAGTGCTTGACCCCTAGGATTTATTTATGGTCATTGCAAAATATAAATAAACAACGAATTGTGTTCTCATAAAAGGTATTCCATTTTTTATTTTATGAAGATTGCAAAGGAATCTCAGGTATAAAAACTTGTTTTCCATTGTGAGGTCCAAAGACAATTTCTGCAGAAATTGTATGATCTTTTAACTTTCTACATATCAACCTTGTGTCATTGCACATTCTCTTAGTTAGATTCAAATTTCTTAGGAGCATAATTGGACAACCTTCTTTGAGCAACAATTTGTGTGGAGGTAGACCTTTAGGATTTTAAGAATTTAGAAAATCTTCATAATTTGCTTAATGTCTTTAGTCAACTGTTTTGTCCAAACTTATGTACGAATGCAGATTTCCTGAAAATATGTTGATCATCATATTATTAATTTTGTCAACACAACCATTTGTTGGACACAATACACATCTATTTATCATTTGATATGGATCAGACGCATATAAGCTTAGATCAGGGAATACATTTTGAAGTAACCTGGTGAAGGCAATAGTGCATAAGAAACATGTCTTTTTAATTTTTTTTTAAAATACAATTGATAGTAGAAGAAATTACAAAAAATTTAACTTGTTAAGATATTCATCCTTGTTATGGTAAAGAATAACCAACCGTTTTGGTAAGGAAATTTGGTATTGCTCATCAACTGGTTCTGTACCTTCTCTTACTCGTAATAAAAATTCACAAAAAACTAGATTTGATATAATGCTCATATTTATTGTCAAAGAAAATTTACACATGTGTGGCCAAAGATGCAAATTTAGAAGCCTTAAATCAATTAGTTGTTTTTTTGTGGCTTGGACTTTGACGAAAATCACCGCTAAATGTCAACAATTTTTCCTCCAAAAGACTTATTGGAGTTCATGATATCTTGAAGTAAGTCATCAAATGCTTTAATGGATTCTCATTTTGCCATAGAAGCCTCATCCTATGATGGCATGTCAAACCAATAAAAATAAATTCCTATTCTAGAACACTTAAACGAGTAAAGTGGTGAATAGGGTCGAACCACAGAG
>JAOSBN010068989.1:0-13283 GCA_027563595.1 Erythroxylum suave | reverse complement strand
TAATAATCAAACTCTAATTAAAAAGATTTACCTAACAAGACCACAACATATATTCACATCATGCTTACTAAAATAATAAAAAAATTCGGGGCCCAACAGGACTTCCTAGGAGGTCACCCATCCTGGTACTGCTCTTGTCCTAGCACATTTAACTTCAGAGTTCTGATGCAATCCGGTGCGTTGGGGCATGGAAAATGCATCTGTAAGGGAGAGATGGTCTCCTAAGAGAGGTGGATACTCGATATCCCATATCGATTGAAGAAGAGAATGAAGCAGGCCTTATAAGGCTGTGGCAACCTCTTCCTTGCAGATGCATTTTCCATGCCTCAATGCACCGGATCCCATCAGAACCCTGAAGTTAAATGTGTTAGGGCAAGAGCAGTACCAGGATGGGTGACCTCCTAGGAAGTCTTGAGGGGGTAATGCCCTAAAGAGGCTTACATACTGGAAAAACAAAACCGTGAGGGCGCGAGGCCCAAGAGTCCAAGGCCCAAAGTGAACAATATTTGTAAGCGGGTAGTCTGGGCTGTTACATCTGAGCTGTAACAAAATCCAAAGGGTCCTTTAGTCCTGTCTAAAGAACTAGGTCTCATGTATCGTACCTGAAAAATCACATTGCGATTTTTATGAGTTTTGCAAACTCAATGAGTGAACCATCATCGATGATTTCACTGGATCACATACACATCATACATATTTTATAGACACTCATTCAGATCATAAACACATTCCCAATGTTCACACAACATGGGATATCATAAGATCACACAATTCACATTGTTAAGTATATTAAAATAAATCACATCAATTTATCACTCATTCAACTTTGCAATCATTCAATAAATTTCAGTCTTATAATGTTATATGCATAAGACTCACATTCGTTCATATTTTTGTGACTGAGTGCCTATCACATATTTATACAAATATTGGCCCACAAGGCTTGTCATAACAAAATCATGGAGCATAGCTCTACGTGCAAAACATATATTACAGAGCAAAACTTTACGTGGAAGCGCTTCATATTGGCAACTCAAGACACAATGCCTTTAACTGAGCATGCATTTAATGAAATGCAACAAATTCTGAATATCTCATATATCACAATCTTATATAAATGTTTAGACAAAATTTCACAGTCATCAGACCTAAGTCTGGCATTCAACTTTCATTGAGAATCAAATGACGAATTCATATCAAATCGAAGCACTCCTAATACATGCCTAACTATTAAACTCCTTGGACCTCAGGTCCAGAATCCAAAAACAACTCACAAACAGTTCAATAATATTGGAAGTTTAACACATCAAGGTAAATTCAAATCAAAACACTCCAAATGCAGGCCCAACTATTAAACTCCTCGAACCTCAGGTCCGGAATCCAGAAACAACTCATAAATAGTTCAATAATATTGAAAGTTTAACAAATCAAATCAATCATAAGAAATCATCTAGGTTGACTCACAGTACGCACCAAGAACCTATTGCTTGGATGGTCCGGCAATGTCTAACTGGCATCCAATGTGCTCTTCTAAAACATACACAACATATTAACAATATCGCAATTTTGCACAATGTACAAGTGTTCTTTTATGCACATCAATGTATAGAAAGTATGCACAATGCATGTTCAATGACAAATCCGGGTATCTTATGATAATTATCATCATCAAATCAATCAGATATCAAAACCCTCATTAATAACATTTGGTACTTACAATTTGGACCAAAATAAAACAATGTGAAATCAATATCATAACCTAATAGACCACTTCAGATTTTCTACCTATATGATTTCTGGTCAACTTTGCATAATTAATCTGATAGGGTAAATGAAAAAATTAGGCAAAACTTCCTTCTGAAAGTTTTTCTACAACGCCTTTAGTTTCTAATGACTCCAAGATCATCCAATTTGATTTAGTATTCAATGAGTTATGCACAAAATACTACAGACTATGCACATTTGAACTTTTGGCTAGTACAATCCTCTAATTGTACAACTCACATCTTTCAGCTCAGATATCCAAAAATTACAAACTTTATATCAATTGAAAGATAAGAGAATAAGCTACAACTTTTGTGAAGACACCTTAGTCTAATTTGGCTTACATCAATACATTTTATTCAATAACCACAGAACATGATTTCTTTCCCGGGTAGTTCTACAGCCTCAGTCAAGACTCAATTTCAAGCCAGATTTTGAAATACTTAGAGAGAGAATTAAAAATCTACTTCTTCAAGAAAGTTGTAACAAATTGTCTCTAATTTAATCTGAATTAATAATAAACTCATTTAAAAATCTATAGATCAAAATATAGCCAAAATACCAAAGCATGATCGGTGAAATCATTCTAGTTAACAATATTCCTGCACACTCATATTTTCATCCTAAATTTATCACTCAATCTTTTCGGAATGGATTAAGATGAACATAAAATTTTGTGGAGATGAAGAAAAATGTGTTATGAGTCTATCGGTTCAAGTCTCATGTCATTTAGCTGTCAGCAGAAGAAGTTATAATAAAAAGAACAAAGGATGTTCAGAGAAAACACTACAGCTTACATATTCCAGCAATTCTTCTTCACCCATATCACATGCATTTCAGTCCAATTCAAACATCATTATCAAACCTTTTTAATATGACTTAGAGCTTAGATTGTTACTTACATATTTAACTTTAATTTTAGCTCAAAAATCAAGTCAATCCAGTACTCCAAACATACAAAATCATCACACATTCAAGATGGAATTAAATGACAGCAATCAGCTGGTTCTTTAACTATTTTGTGAAGGGTAAAAGCATGTATTTAGTGTGTTAATAGGGCATAGCTTCAAGAAAAATGCAAGAGGGAGATAGAAGCAAGTTTCGGTGATGAGAGATGAGAAGAGAAGGAGAATAAGCTGGGATGAATCAACACTTCAGAAATGTTACACCTAAGGTGCTAGATGTCACCTTATTATTTCATCATATGTCCTAAAGCATGTAAGCCACTTATCCCTTACATAAGCCACCAAATGTCACCTAATTACTTGGCCGTTTGTCACTAATTCATTAGTCCACGTGTCACACTATAATTGATCCATATTTCAACATTTTTCCTAGTCCAAAAATACTTCAAATTTTCAAAATTTCATATCACCAAAATTGCTAAATCAATTTTAATACTCACCAATTTAATTTCCAAAACAATAAAATCCATAATTCATATTTATAGATCAATTTTATGTACAGTCATATGAATGTGCAAAAATGTGCATTTCACAAATAACTTATGCATGTGGTGCATTTTTCCTAATTTCACATAATTTTCTCATAGTTTATTATTCTAGCCTTAACATGGGTAACAAGATGTTACAAATAATGTCCTATCTTATTAATCCTATGACTAAAGATTATTTAGATACTATCATAATTGCATATGATAGGAATCTCATTTTCATGATCTCATCATGATTTCTTTCATGCTATGTTTTGTATCATAGACTTCATTAATTTGATTTAAGATCAATGTCCATTCATATCACGCAAATCATATCACGTACATTTAATCATCAAAACACAACACTCAATTATTTGCCATGCTCAACAAATCAGGATGCAATGCACAAACATAATGGCTTGAGAGAATCCCATAAGACGAAATAGAGAAATTGAAGTTTGCACCATTAACAAAACTAGTCTATTTCTTAAGAGCTCATGTGCAACAAGCGGGTAGCCGGAAGAAGGCTTTAAGTCAACGTGCATGTGATGAGTGACATGGTATCTCTCTTACCCATACAAGCAAATTTCAATTCTTCATTTCCTTACATATTCATACTTTCACACATCTTGTGATTTTTCCTCTTTTCATTTATACAAAATGTCGTAAAATCTTTCATAGCATAACATAATAATAAATCATAGAGCATTTTCCAACAATCACAAAACTTTACATTCAAGCAATTTAGCATAAAAGCAAGTAAGAAATTAGGCCATCACACAATAACTATAAGCATATTACCCACCTAAGTAATAATAAGTCCAAACTCAAGTTCACCTTTTCTCTTTTCTTTGTTTCCTTCAAACAACCAAACTTTCGTTCAAACTAATAGACAAATAGAAAATCCATAAAGCTTTAATATCTAAAAATGAGCTTAGACTTGATCTACTCATGGTTTATCTAAGCTAGAATAACTAAGATCTAGTTAAAAATCCATGAAAATCAAAATAGGTTTCTTGATCCTCTCCTTTCTCCTTTTATTTCCAACACTTAAAACTCATTTTCTCTAGTTCCTTCTTCTATCAAAGTAAGAAGAAAAAATAAAGGTTACCTAAACTCAGCTGAATCCTCTTCTTTCTTCTCCTTTCTCCTTTTTCTTTATTTCCTTCTTCTTTTCTTCTGGTTCGTTTTCTCCTCTTCTTCTAGGTCCTTTTATGTTTTTCTTTCTCTCTTTCTTACTTCTCTAATACGACTCTCTTCATCTTCATCATTTTTTTAATAGTTATTTTAAGACAACTTTTAGCCCTTCCAAGCTTACCCTTCCACATTTAATTTAATGCCTACTTACTCCTCAACCTAATTCTAACATTTCTATTTAATTCATGTAAATACATGATTTAATAAATTCTAATTTCAAAGCAAAGTAAAAGAAGTCATGGTTATGACTTCTTAAGACATAATCGTGCTTAATAAGAGGAGTCACGGTTGTGACTTCTCAAGTCATAACTATACAAAAAGTTTGGAGTCCAACATTAAAGGTTGAGCTATAGGATTTTTTCATGGTGCAAACAAAATTAGATACATGTCTTATTCCTTTTCAAATATTAGGTTTAACATTTACTTCTTATTAAGTAAGGATAGTACCTCCTTCAATATTATTACTATCATCCTGGCCACTAACAAAAGAACTTCCACCACTAATATTGTCGTTCAATGTTTTCCTTCTATCTTTCTTATGCTAATACTCTCCAAGAAAAATCTTAATTTGTCATTTCACATCAGACTCACTTTCTTACAGGGATCCACATCACCTTTCACTAGGGATGTCAAAAAGGGCTCGACCTATTTGTGGCCCAAGTTGACCGAGCCACAGGCTGACCATGGTAAGCCCGATGGGGGCACAAGCTAATGTTAAGCGGGCCACGAGCTGGCCCGACCCTACTCGTGGCTCGACCTTTACTTAAAAAACGATGTCAGTTTGTCAAAAAATGATGTCTTTTTAAAAGTTTTTCTTAAAAAAGTGCTCGACCCGCCCATGGTCATCTCTACCTTTTACTTCAGCTAAATGTTTCTTTAATCTGGTGATTCCTCTACCTGTCAAATGCTTGTTACAATACAAACAAACAGTATGGTTCCTCATTTTAAGAACCAATCTAGCATGAGCCTAAGCTCGATCATCGAATCTTCTTATACATGAAGTGATTGAATTATCGGGAGTAGTTAAACTTCCGTCCGTTTATATATAAAATAAATAAAGTCATATTTCAAAATTAAATTAATAACTTCATATCAAAATAAAGAACACGTAATTTCATTATCAACACATACATCTTATATAACTCTTTTGTATGATTTCATAATTTAACCACAAAGACATAGACTAATGACTATAACCTATTCAATTTCAACCATAACTCACAATTATAAGTTTACAACCTATCTTATGTAATTACATAATTCAACTATAAACTAATATATTTTGTTTGCTTATAACAGTTAATTTGTAATGCTTATCATTATTTTGTTTTCTTAACTTATTTTAATCAACATTGTCATTAAAATCATAATTCCTAACTTTAACGTAACATCTTTCATACAAATTTTAATCAACATTCTTAGTTTCTTACTTAAATTAACTTCATAATTAAGGTTTAACATATATTGCAAAATTCAATCCCATCCAATACAATTCACTAAGAAGTTAACAACTATCAATTCAACGTATATAATTACACATATACATCTTATATGACTCATTTTGCATGATTACATAATTTAACCATAAAGGCATACAATCATAACCATAACTTATTCAATTTTAACCATAACTCACAACTATAAGTTCACAACGTATTTTATGTAATCACATAATTCAACTATAACATAATCTATTTTTCGCATATACAATTCAATTTGTAATGCTTATCATTATTTTGTTTACTTAAATAATTTTAATTAACATTATTACTGAAATCATAATTCCCAATTTTAATTTAACAATTTTTTCACAAATTTAAACAACATTATTAGCTTTTTACTAAATCTAATTCCATAGTTAAGAGTCAACGTACACAATACACAATACAATTCAATTTCATTCAATATAATTCACCAATAACCAACAATTCAACCTACATAATTATTACACAACACAAAGTCACAAGACACAAATACACAATTTATCACAAGACACAAATACACAATTCATCATAAATTTACAATTCAGTATTTATTTATTTGTATTCAGTATTTTGTATAATGCAAATACACAATTCAATATTCAAATCAACAACAAAAACAGTTCAATATTTCCATATCCATAATTCCATAAATCTAAAAATTTATTGCAAGTTTTTACAACTTTTACTGAATCCCAGTCTTAGAGATATAGGGATTCCAGAACACAAATACAAAATTTTTTGCAACCTTCACTAAATTACCATATAAAATAAATACATAACGTTTTGCAACCTTCACCAAATCCCTGGACTAGTACAAGTCAAGTCAGTAGGTCTACATATGGACTATGGTGTAGTGGTGTGGGTTGGCAGGTGAGGTGATAGGTCTACGTGTGGGTCCAGTACAAGTGTGGTGCAAGTGTAATAGTGTTACGGAGTGCGCAGTCTACAATGCTAGTATAGTATGAGTGATTGGTGTATATGTGCAAGCAGTCTAATGATGAATGGTGCAGGTGCGATTGTGAAGTGTAGATTCAACGGTGCGAGTGCAATGGGTGGGTGCAATAGGTTGATGGCTAAAACCTAACTGGTGAGATGGGTTGATGATTGAGACAAGTGGGGTGGTGAGGAGGGTTAGGTAGGTTTAGTTAGTTTAAATTTCTTCAAAATTTGAATTTAGTCCTTAAGTTTTTAAAATTTGCCATTTAGTCTGATAAATAGTTGGTATTTAGTATCGTCTAGTACTAAACCATAGCATAAGATAACTTGATACCGTGCCATTTTTTAGATGGCACGATATGATACTTGTAACTTTAGTGTAAAGGCCTCACCTTGGGCTTTAGGTTGAAAAGGAACAACATTTTCCTCTTCCAGCATTTCTTTCCATAGTTTTATTGCTTACTTTATTGTAGGCTTTGGAGTAGATGGACTTTGTTGGCTTTTTAGGTTTCTAGTGGCTTTCGAAGAAGGAGTTGCTCTTAGGATCATTTTTGTATTACAAAATTCTCTAGTTAGGAATTTTGGATAGAATTTTCTTCACCTTTTACAAACTCAATATCAAAGTAAAAATGCTCAAAATTGCTTGCCATCTAATAAAATTTTGTTTTGAACTAATATTTTGGACATCCTTTAACAAAACTTCTTTTTTGATTTTCAATTTGAAGAAGAAAATGTTAATTTAATAAATCACCTTAAGACTTTAAAAAACACAAAACAATAGATACTTTCTTTAATCATTAAGTAATTGCTTTAAGTGGAATCCTAATGTCCCTAGGTGTATTTAATAATCTTTTCTTTGTCATTGACCTTTTGTCTTAATATACCTTTGCATCCTTAACTTGAAGCATCCATTTCTATGATCTTAAAGGCCTTTGGCTCAATTAAGTGTAGGACAGAGATTTTAATTTGTGTTGCTAAGTTGGTGTGTTTCTCTAGCTGAGGCTTCGGATTTTTTTCTTAATATATCATAGAGAGTTTTACAAAGCCTATTTAGGTTTGGATAAAAATTTTATAACATAATTTTGACTATCTAAAAACCTTTACAACTATTTTTTATCAAGTCTTTCATTGGGAAATTTATTGCTAAACTTTAAGGTTTTTTTCGATGGGTGTATTTAACTTTAGTTTTGAAAAGGCTAATGTTTTTCTTAACATAACTAATTCATTTTTTCTAATGGGATGGATGAAAACCTTAATGTGTTTGAAGTGTTGCTCTAGCATTAAAGAAATTATCATGACATCATCTATGTAGACTATGTAAAATTCAAAATAAGGAGTAAATATCTCATTCATAATCCTCTGAAATTTAGAAGTAGCATTCTTTAACCTAAAGGGCATCACTTTCCACTCATAATGCTCAAATAAAACAGTAAAAGTGGTTTTATACCTATCTTTAAGATCTATTTGGGTTTGCCATAATCTTGATTTTATATTAAAATTTAAGAAAATTTAAGAATTAAAAAGTTTTAAATCATATATTTTTTATTAGGAATTGGATACCTAATCCACTTCGAGGCTTATAATTGATCAACAACTTGGGCACACCTCTTTCTGTTTCAAAATTTTTGTTCGTATAGAAGTCTACACAACTTCAAGGAAACCTAGAGGTAGAGATTAGCTTTTTCTTTAGTAAGTCATTGATCTCTTGTTTGCAAAATTACTTTAAATATTTGTTTATTTGAATTGGTTGGGCTTTATTAGGAATATGCTTTTTCATTGAAATCATTTTTATGGGACAAATCTACAATCTATTCTTTTCTATTCCAAAAATCATTAGTTAAATCAGCATTGATTTCATTTTTAATGATTTCCTGCAAACTTCTAGTTATTTATTTTGCTTTTTCATTATGTGATTATCTTTTATCCTTCTTTTATACTAACCATTCAATCCGATTGGTTTTCATAGATCAAATAGGGTTTGATCAAATTGATATCCTAGTTTTGGATTTTTTAATAAATGGAAAGCAAAGGTTTTGTGTTGTTGATTTTCATTGAAATGTTTTCAGGGTTCACTATGTAAGGGGTTATTAGCTTAATGAAAGAGGTTCCTAAAATGACCGTAAGGGGTATATCTTATACGATCATAAAGGAAGTTTTAACTAAAAACTCACCTTGTCAAATATAATCGTCAATTTTGTAGTTTATCCTAAGTTTTATGTTAATGGTGGCTTTGAAATTTCGTAGATTTTTTATAATAGGTTTGAGGGGATTATTCCTTGTTTAATGCAATTTAAATCAACTATTGTGTTAAATAAATCAATTGTTTCAATTTGAAAGTACTTGTTGATCCTAAGGGTTATATTAATCAAACACTTTTGGGATATTATCTGGTTGAGTACAAATAGGAAGTCCTTGAGTAATTTTTCAATGTTGTTAAGCTTAAGTTTTTCATTTATCTCATCATTTGGTTACATTTTAATTATTTCGCTAACTTCCTTCTAATTTTGTTTGAGTTTCTTCAATTCTTGTCCAAATAGTGTAATCTCCTAACATAAGCTAGAGAGTGTCAATTATGAGTTTTTGTTTTTTTAAGCTTTGTGTAATATATTTGTCAAATTATAGGAATAAGAGGATGTTGAAGGGAGGCTTTGACTGGGGGTTTCAAATGATTGTTGTAGTTTTACAAAGTATTCTTTTTATAAATTGGGGTCTTGGATGTGGTTAATAACTTTTAAGAGGAAATTTTGATATTTTGTTAGAATATTGATCTTTTTTCTATTTCTAATTGGCCATTGTCTATTATTTCATCACTACTCGTTGACTACCAACTTCTAAACCTAAGGCTTCATTATCAAACTCCTCATTAAAGTAATCTTCAAAGGTTTCACTATTAGAGATCGTTAAGGCTTGGATTTTGTCTAATCGATCTTGCTCTAATTCTAAAATTTTATGTTTTTTATTGAATGTATAGTACCTAGCTTTGTGACCTTTTTTGTTACACCTATAACATGTTACGTTTCTAAATTTTGTCGTTAAAGGGAAGCTTTGATGTTTTCTCACATATTTCCTATTTAGTTTAGGTTTCCTATAGAAAATTTTCTATTTTTTATAGGCTTTGTTATAGTCGCTACAAAGTTTTCTTACTATTTTTGTAAGAATTATCAAATTACTGGCAAAAGGTTCCTAATTCTTTTTGGTTTTGAACATCTCATTTTCTAATTATTATTGGATTTTCATATCTTAATAGAATTTTAATTCATCTTTCTAATTGTAACTAATAAACTCACTGTAATTTCTCTATTGTTAGGGATCTGGTCATTTTGGCTTTCTCTAATCTTATTTATCACTTTCTCACCTAATAGAGGAAGAAATCCTACTGAGAACTTCTCCTTCAAAAAGCATTGTTTTAAATCTTCTGTAGACATGACTCTGTTGAGGGATCTCTTATAAAATGAAAAAAGATTGCTAATATCAAAGTTTAGACAACATCTTGGATTGGCTCACAATTCTCATCTAAAATTATTTCACTTTCTTTATTGACTTTAACAACTTTAAGCTTATCTATTTTTGAGATTTTATAAGTGGTGATGCCATCAACCTTTGAATTATACAAAAATTCAGCTCTCAAAAGCTCAAATATTGAATGGTTAGGTGTTCCTAATTGAGTTCTATAGGCATTTGTAGTCGTTTTCATTTGTTAAAACATATTCAAAATATTGCACTCAAATATTCCATCTATGTTCTATTCATAAACTAAAGAGACACTATACCAAGTTTGTTTTTACACCTTGGATTTTTTATGAACATTTATATCTAGGGTAATAGGTTTGGACCAATGTGGTTTTGCAACATGTTGCCAATAGAGTTTGTTCATTACAAGGGGGAAGAAGGCTTTAGGATCTCAGATCACTATTTCTATTTTGCTCAATCATATTGACCAATTAAGAGCTATTAGTTTTGAACCTAGCTTTATTCCAGGTTTGGATGGTATTCAAATTTTAAGACGTTGAAGATTTTTGTAGAATCACAGATGATGTTTCATTGATCCTATTCAACTAGTTTTGAATGGAGTTAAGGAAATTTTTTTGCTTTTCTTTCTAGACTAGTTTGAGTTGCTATGGGACACTTTGTATGACTTAAATATTGGGGTTTTTATAGCATCTTTCAAATATTGGGATTTTTATAGCATCATTCTTAGTTATCACAGTGGGATTTTCTAGTGATTTCTCTATCCTAAACATTTGTCCTCCTATTGTATGCAGATAGCTATTTGTGTAATTGTTTAGACACAATATGTGTTCAATGTCTTTTGGGTTCATATTTTTACTTTCATTCTTGATATTCAACGGGGATGTTATAACTACGTTCTATTTATAAGGAATCTTAATCTCAAAAAAAGGAGAGTTTTCTTATTGCATCTATTTTAGTTTCCTATACTTTTATTTTACTGTTTTTATTAATGGCTCTAAAAGGATAATCTATGTTGTTTTCATGGGCATATATGTTTGAGCTTTATTGTTCTTCTTGTTTAATATGCTATACTAAAATAGTTATAAGAAGCTTTTATTTTTTTAATAATAATGCTATTTAGGAACAAGATCTTGTATTGATTTTCTTTTTGGTGCATTATACTTTTTATTTGTAAGTTAAGGCAAAAGTAAGGGATACTTTCTTCATTTTCTTTTTTCTTTTTTAATATTTGGTTTGTGTTTTTGTTGTAGGGAAGAGGATGTCAAGTAAGAAAATCATTATATATACCAATTTGTTGATTTGGATTCGCTAAAATATTTGAATTTGATAATATAGTCTTATATGTAACTGTTGCTTCTAGGAAGTGCTCATTCTAACTTTAGACTATCAAATAGATTTTCATAGTATGACTAAACCATTAATCGTCATAAGTTGTTTATGTAAATCCCTTACGATTTCAAAATCTTTTTTCTTTAGAGTGTTGCCATTTTGTTATTTACTATGTACTTTTTTGTTTATTTATATATTTATTGTGCGCAATATGTTCTCCATAGCTTAATTAAATCTTAAACTAACAATGATTGTTGATACAAAATCCCTAACAATTATTGTTTGGTTCAAAGTTCCATAAAATTTTTTCTTTCTATATTGTTGTTGTGTTATTTAATTATGTGTGATATTACATTGTGCATGTATATTTGTTTTTTTTCTTGATGATATTGAGATTATTTCTTAATGAAAATTTTCAGTATATAACTGAAATGCAGGATTAACTTTTCTTTTCTCTAGGTTCTATCAATTTTACCATTTTGTGCAATTATTTTGTTTATGCACATCAAATTTGTTAAGTTTCTAAGATCATAATATTATTAGCTTTTGAACCATTAAAAAATGGCTTTGATGTGTGCAATGCACACTATAAGAAAATTGCAGTTTAGCGACGGAAAATACCGATGGAATAACTAAATATTTCGTCGATATTAAGGTTACCGACGGAATATACCGACAGTGTGAAAACGTTGTTGATTCGGTCGTAGCTAACTTTACCGACGAAAATTAGGCTAGCGTCGGTAAATTTAGAGACAGAAGAACACTTACCGTCGGTATGGTTTACCGACGGTCAGATCAATTTCTGTCCGTAAATTCGCGACCGAACATTTCTTTCCGTCTGCAAAGTTACCGACGGACATCGACCTACCGTCGACAAATTGTCTTCAAGTTTACCGACGGAAATTCTTACCGTCGGTATATACGATGACATTATACCGACAGAAATTCGCTTCTCCGTCGGTAATGGTTTTCATTTATTTTTTTTAATTTATGTTTTCATTATATTTAATGATAAAACGTTACATTTAATTTGTTAATGATTGTAACATATAAATTATATTTAGAATAGAAAATAATTGATAATAAATATTTAATTTGGTTAAATTTAAAATTTGAATAATAATTAAAAATAAAAATATCTTAATTTGTAATAAAAACGTTACATTGTTAAAAACGTTACGTTGTACAAAGTAAATAACCAAATAATACTATTGATCGGAAGCTGGTGGATCGTCTAATTGGTCCGTTGACCTGCCCCTGGCCTTCAACTCGTCCATATCTCGACGAAGCTGAGCCATCTCACCCAACGACAGTTGCTGTGTAGCTATGGACTGTTGTTGTGCAGCTATCGTCTGCTGCATCTACTCCAGCAATGTCTGCACTGTGCTCTGAAGCGTCTGCACTTGAGAGTTGTCGCCCCGCCTAGTAGATGCAGCGGTACTTGACGTGGAGGATTGAGAATAACAAGTATTCGCAAATGACCCTAAGCCGAAGATCCTCCCACGATGATCCCTACCACCAACTGCTTCAAAGTAACTGTCGGTCTCATCAATGTTTTCAGATTGCTGAGACCGCCGCTCAATAGTTTGTTGTATTTGGTCCTATCAGAAAGTAATGTTTATATATTAGTAAGTGATAATTATGAAGCATAATATTAATATTAAATC
>JAOSBN010068948.1:0-13285 GCA_027563595.1 Erythroxylum suave | reverse complement strand
TTTTTGGGAATTTTTGGAAAACTGAATGCATGTACTGAATTTGTAAATTTCGTAATAAATTCTAGAAAACATTTTTTCTGATTTTATTTTGCGGAACTTTGTATAAGGTGTTATGTTATGTTATTGTCAAAGGAAGATACAATTGAATGTCATTTTCTATTTTATCACAAATTTAGTTTCAGCCAGACGCCTAAATGATGTTTTGGAAAATTCTAGAAATCAGATGAATATGCATGCTTGTAAATTCCATATTAATTTTTATAAAATTTTTTTAATGAACTTTATGCATGCTCATGTAAGATAAGATATTTCCACGTGTATGAGATGTATGAAACTTGTTGTTAAAGTGATTATCTTATGCATGTATGATGTAGAGTATGAATAGTGTTAGAAGTAATATGACAAGTGTCATATACTTGTGATATGTTGGCTAATTCCATTTAGTTAATAAATAATTCCTAGGAATTAGTTTCTAGAATTTTTTATTAGGCAAATTTAGAATGAGTAGAAGAATTTGGAATTTTTCTAGGATTAATTGAATTTGATTCGATTAATAAATCAAGTTAAAGTCAACATCAGTCAACTTTTTGAAAGCTAATGGAGTTGACTTATTTAATGACTTATGGTGTATGTGTTTTGATTATAAGACCTTAATGAAGTTTTTATGAGATAAGAAATGTATTATTTTGATGGTACTAGCATGCTTAGTGCATGTGCTTGAAATTAGGATTCTGGAAATTTTTTGAACATCGAATTGATCCTTTTAGTGTCTAGTAGGTTAACTTATTTATCTTGATGATTTTGACCCTCAAGATATTTTTAGATTGTGCCAAAATTGTTTAGATAAATTTGAGATGAATTAGGGATATTATAGATGACTAATTGACGTATGAGAATTTTAGAAACCCTAGGGATTAATTTATATTTAATCTAAGTGGAGCATAGCATTTCTAGTGTAACTAGAAAAAGGCATATGTACCAAAATTAAAGTGTTTAATTTGGACATTAAAATAATTGAATTTTAGGATTCCTAATCGAATCACATTCACCATTCGGATTAGTCGAGACTAAAACTAGTACCTGATTTTGTTCAAGAGTTGAATCGAATCACAAACTTTTGATGCATAGTCAAGTCACAACCTCAGTTAAACCTCCTTTGTGTGATACATGGATTAAATGCATTTTAAAGGTGGTTATGGACATAAACTCTATTTAATTAAGTTGTCCATAATCTGAATATATATATGTGTGATATATATACAATATCATCCAAGTATTGATGAGACCAAAGAATAAATCCCTTAACCGAAATATTAGGACTTACGCCTTCCATTGATATGGTAAGAACCAGAATTCTTTTAAAGTTGAGTTGCTGGGCAACCCAAGCCCGCTCTACACGAATATGTTCAAACTATGGAAATTAGATTTTTGGTTTAATGGATTGGTCCTAACCATAAGTTGAGCAAACCTAAGGTCAATGTGGATAGAGGCGAAGTTGGGTTATATACATAGGATGTATACAAATCAAGAGTTGATAACCCAATGAGTGTGTTAAATCGATAGTTAATGACACAAGTCAACAGTTGTATAACTAAATGCAATTGGTATGAATGATAAATATCGATTAACCTAAGTAGCTTATTAGGCAAACTTAAGGTCATTCTTGGTAATATTGGATATCGACCCATTAAGAAAACTATAAGTTTTCTCAAATTCGTAGTGAGGGCTATGGATTTGTATAAGAATAGTGGGGCCGATAATGCATATGATTAAATTCCTTATCGATATGCACTAGTGTACATTCTAAAACTTTCTCTCATTCTTCTAGGTTATTGAATCGCTATGATGTCTTCATCTAGTGTAAACCTAAGCTCTCTATTAGACTCCAACAAACTCCTGCGACCTAACTTCTTAAATTGGCTACGGAAATTGAGAATTATTCTCAAATTTGAGAAACTAGGATATATCCTAGATGAACCACTTCCTTATCCCCCCACTACTGATGCATCTGATGATGATCAGAAAGTTTACAAGAAGCTATTGGATGATAGTGAGTTAGCTAGCTGTATAATGCTGATCTTTATGTCTCCAGAACTATAAAATTAACATGAGTCTATGGATACTCATATCGTGGTCTACCATCTAAGGCAACTATTTGGTAAGCAAGCTCAGTTTGAAAGGTTTGAGACCTCAAGGTTTCTTTTATGTTTTAAGATGGATGAGGGATCATTTCTAGTATAGCTTGCACTGAAGATGTATAGATACATTGAGTGGGTAGCTAGTTTAGGTTTCATAATGGATCATTAATTAAGTATAGACTTAATTTTGAATGGTTTGATCAATATTGATTCACAATTTGTGCTTAACTATCAGATGAACCAAATATCCACATCGATACTTGAGCTGATTAATATGCTCAAAACAACTAAGCAAACTGTTAAGAAAGACAGTATGACTATAATGCTGGAGGACTCCCTTCTGGTTCTAAAAAGAAGAACCAAAAGAAGAAGAAGTCCAAGAAGTTAGTGGGAGGAGCAGCCAAGAAGAAGGCAAAGAAGATAACATCAAAGGGGATATGCTTCCATTGCAACAAGAAAGGACATTGGAAGAGGAACTGCAAAGCTTATCTAGAGTTGTTGAAGTAGAAGAAGGCATTAGATGCCCCACTATCTACTTTAGGCATGTTATTTGTCATTAAAGTTAATACTATTTCTGGTCATAACATTTAGGTATTAGATGCTGATTTTGGCTGAGACATATGTGTTGATATGCAGGGTCTCAGGGATAGTAAACCACCTAATAAGGAAGAGATAGACCTACGTGTGAGAAATGGAACAAAAGTTGCTAAAGTGGCTGTAGGAACATATGTTTTGTATCTTCATAGTGGGTTAGAGCTAATTTTTGATAATTGCTATTATATACCCATTGTGACAAAGAACATTATATATGTTTCATGTCTTGATAAAGTGGGATTTCATTTAACTTTTTCAAACAATGGTTGTTCAGTTAAGTTGAATGAAATGTTGTATGGTACTACTACATTGTGCAATGGTATTATATATTAGATATGTGTAATCCAATTGTAAATATTAATCACAATAAAAGACAAAAACGAGATCAATTAAAATCATCTTACTTTTGGCATTGTCAACTTGTCCCTATAAGTGAGAAACGAATGACTAAGCTAGATAAGAGTGGTAGCTTAGGGTTTATTATGAATCATATGACACATGTGAATCTTGCTCGTTAGGTAATATGTCTGAACCACCTTTTAAGGAAAGGGTGAAATAGCGTAGGTTAGTAGACCTAGTAAATTTTGATGTATGTGATTCGATGTTCATTAATGCCACAGTTGATTTTATGTACTTCATTACCTTTATCAATGATTATTCATGATATGGGTATGTGTATCTAATGAGATACAAGTCTAAAGCATTTGAAATGTTCAAACAATTTAGACATGAAGTAAAGAAACAACTTAGTAGAAGTATCAAGACGCTTTGATCAGATCGAGGTGGTGAATACTTGAATGAAGAGTTTCTAACTTATCTCAGGGATAACAGGATTGTATCCCGATGGACTCCACCTTACACATTGCAACATAATGGTGTGGCTGAAAGGATAAATTGAACATTGTTGGACATGGTAAGGTTAATAATGGGCTTAGCAATTCTACTAAAAACCTTTTAGGGTTATGCAATCAAGACTGTTATTTATACTCAAGACTGCTATTTATGTGATAAACAAAGTACCTTTAAAAGAAGTTGATCTTACTCCACAAGATATATGGACTAACAAAAAGCCCTATCTTTCACATATGAAAGTCTGGGGTTGTCTGGCTTACATGAAACGAATTTAATTAGACAAGCTTGAAGCGAAATTTGATAAATGTTTATTTATAAGATTTCCTATAGAAACAAATGGATATTAGTTCTATAATGCTTTAGAGCACTCAAATCATATTGTCTTTCTAGAGAAAAAGTTTCTTCTAAGAGAGGACAGTAGGAACAAGTTGAAATTGATGAAGTTCATGATACTCAAAAAGACGCAAATCGATTGTCTAAACCCAAAATTGTTGTTCACGGAGATGAGACAATAGTTGAACCTTTTGACACACAAAATGTTTGTAGGTCAAGTAAGATATGCAATATTCCAGAGAGATATGGATTTCTCATAAGTGAAACAAAATGACTTATTGCTCTTACAGGATGATGAGCCTACAACCTATGAAGAGGCTCTGAAAAGTTCAGAATCTAAAAAATGGCTTCAAGCCATGAAGTTCAAAATAGATTCCATATTTGAAAACCAAGTATGGACTTTGGTTGAACCACCCAAAGGGCTAAAACCTATAGGGTGCAAGTGGATTTTTAAGAAGAAAATCGACATGGATGATAATGAGATTACCTATAAATCGAGGTTAATTTCTAAAGGATATCTTCAAAGACAAGAAGTTGACTATGATGAGACACTTAGCCCTGTAGCCATACTTAAATCCATTATAATACTCCTAGCCATTGCTACTCATTATGATTATGAAATTGAGTTTCCTAAATGGAAACCTAGTTGAGGATGTGTATATGATACAAACTGAAGGCTACATATCCAAAGATGGAAAAAAGGTATGCAAGCTTCAAAAATCTATTTATAGATTGAAGCAAGCATCTCAGAGTTTGAACATCCGATTTGATAAGATATTCAATAGTTTCTCACAAAATTCTTATGAATGTTGTGTGTACAAGAAGGTTAGTGGGAGTTCTATTATATTCCTTGTGTTATATATCGATGGCATATTACTAATTGGAAATGATGTCTTAAGTTTGCAGTTAATCAAATTTTGGTTGTCCCAAAATTTTTCCAAGAAAGACCTTGAAGAAGTAACTTATATATTGGGAATAGAGATCTATAGAGATAGATCAAGGAAATTGCTAGGTTTTTCATAGTCGATATACATAAATAAAGGACTAAAGAGGTTTAGCATAGAGCAGTCCAAGAGAGGGATTCCTATGACTCATAGGATAAAACTCTTGAAATCTATGTGTCCCAAGATGTAAGATGAGAGGACTTGCATGAGTATGATCCTATATGGTTCGGTAATAGGATCAATTATGTATGCTATGTTATGTACAAGACTCGATATATCATATGCTCTAAGTGTTATGATACCAATCGGATCCTAATGAGTGTCATGAGGTGGCTGTCAAGAATATCCTAAAGTACTTGAGAAGGACTAAGGACGTATTCATGATATATGGAAATGATCTCGCAATGAGCAAACATGCGGATGCCAATTTTCAATTTAGCTAGGATGACTCCAAATCTTAGTCAGGTTCCGTTTTCACACTGAATGGTGGAGTAGTCAGTTGGAAGAGTTCCAAATAAGAGACCACTGCAGATTCAACGACCAAATCAGAGTACATTGTAGCTATGGAAGTGGCAAAGGAAGTTGTTCGGATTAAGAAGTTTGCTATGGAAATTGGAATGGTTCTAAGCATGGTAGACCCAATACTATTATCCTATGACAACAATGGGGCTATTGTTTAAGCAAAGGAACCAATGTCTCATCAGAGGTCCAAGCACATACTCAGGAGATATCACCCAATCAGGGAGATAATTGAAAGAGGTAATGGGAAGATAGAGAGAGTTTCCACAGACTAGAATATCGTTGATCCTTTGACTAAGCCACTTCCTTAAATGAAATTTGATTCTGGTGTGCTTACCTATAGTATTAGATACAAAGGAGATTGGCTTTAGTATAAGTGGGAGATTATTAAAGTAGTGCTTTAAAGGAAATCACCTTTAGCATTTTTGTACAAACTTTATTTTGATTGATAAAGCAAAAGGAAATTTTCATTAATTTGATGTTTGTTTATATATGAATTGATTTCAATCTTAAATTGGATTAATGAAGTCTATGATATAAAACATAGAAAGAAGGAAATTATGATGAGATCATAATAATGAGATTCCTATCATGTTCAATTATGTTAGTATCTAAATAATCATTTGTCATAGGATTAATAAAACAAAAAATTATTAATATAGATAGACTAACATATATTATACTCGTTGATTTGATCAAGTAGTGGATCTCACAAACTGTAAGCATGAGATATTTAGAGTTAATATGTGGATGCTTACTAAGAGTAGTAATTACATTAGATGACCTGCTATGAGATTATCATATAGATTATCTATCAAATGTCAATGATTAATCTCATTATAGCAATGGTCCAAATATCTTTAGATTTGAGGTACTCAAGGATATCTTGGATACTAATCCTATGCTTTGACACCATTCCTTATTACTTCAAGATGAGGTCGCTCTTAGGGTAGTGATTGGGTACAACTATTGATATTCGAAGGTAATTGGGTAGCCAATAAGGGATTCAGCACTCCTGATAAAAGGAGATGATACGCAAAACCTCTTATCTGGGTCATTACTCAAGATTCTTTGACCAGAGCAGTTGTGTGTCATAAAGAGAGTCCTTAATGACACATGGAGTAATGAGATCCCAGGAGAATAAGTAACATCACTTGGACTAGATGTGACATAGTCAGTCTAGTAGGAGTTGACACTTAACTCATACTCCGAACTAACTAGGGTATAGTATAGTGAAAGGGTGAATTGCACAGTAATTGTCTATGGAAAGGTTTGTAAGTCAGAAATTTAACTATCGAAGAGTTTATATGTTAATCCACTTATATTATGGTAAATTGGCATTATGAAATCTTTCATGATTTTCTGAAATTAAAAGTCAATTTAAGTGGCATAAAACCATCCATGATTTGTGAGTTAATTCAAGTGCCTAAAATAATCTAGAATGTAAGGGTTACACGCATACAAGATCATATTAAAAAAAGCATGTATGCCTAGTTTTAAGTAGGTCAAGATCGTAACAGAAGGCGAGCTGTCAATTAAGTACGTCACGTTGTGGCTTATAGGGCATGATCATAACCAAAGGGTCAACAGATGTATATAAGTGAATTCTTCCCTTATGTACAAGACGTTTACAAGTTCTTACATGCTCAAGAGAGAGGATAAGGGGTCTAGAAGTGTTCTAAAGACAGGGAAGTGGTCTTGAGTCTTCTGCATGTATTTAATGCAATTATTGCATAAATCTAATTACATGCAACATATTTTTGATCAATCTCTCCATTTGAACATTTACTTGAACTCATCAAGTGATTCGTACCTTTGTTCGTAAAGACCTTGGAGGTTGAATCAAAGTAATTCATGAATTGTACTATATGGTACAACCTCGAGTAGTTCACTTAATCGGAACCTAAAATGATTGGACCTAAGTTAACCTACATGCCATGTTATGCAAACTAATTGGAGAAATGGGTGGTTTTTATTTTTGAACTCGTAATTGAACTAGTTTGAAGGTAAAATGAATGTTTTTGGATTTTAGGGATATAGAAAACTGAAAGATGAAAAAGAGAAGAGATTAAATAGTGATAGAGTCCTTTTGAAAATGGGCTCTGGCTATCATACTACAAAATTGATTTCAGCAAGAATAGAATTCACTAAGCTTCAAAATGGTGAACCTTAAAGTAGTCTTTAAGTCCAGGATCTTAATCAATAGGATTCCATTTCTTAAGATCCCGTTAAGTGCTCTTAGTGTGTGTAATAGGATCAGCCATGCAATAGGTCAAATGAAATCCATAATTAACTCAACATCAAACAAAATCTTGTAAGATATGTGAGAATCAAGAAGATTACAAATAGACATATATGAGACTTCATATATTTAAGCTCAAATTTCTACATAAACCAATCCAAGCTACACATGATGAATATCCAACATTTGATTAAAACTATAATCAAGTAGCTTAACTACAAATCACAAATCTAAACCCAAGATTTTATAAATTCATAGCTGAACCGTGGATTAAACTACTAAGCTCATTGAACTCCAGCAATTGCTACACCTTTAAGAATAAAAGAAAAGCCTAGCTACACATTACACTCAAAGGCTTCACAACTTGAAATAAATCTGAATTACCCATGGTGGAGGTTTGACAATGGAATGAAAATGGAAGAGGTTAGAGTTAGGCAAGAGAAAAAAAATGAAAGAAAGTGGATGATTATATCTCCTCCTGCCTCTCTCCTTACTTATCTAGAAATAAGGTTTTTTATTGGTATTCGGGTCGATTCACCTGTATGGTTAAGTGACATTTCCAAAAATGATTCAGGTTAGTTGTAGCGAACTCATTACTTCGCCACGGCGAAATAATGAGTTTGCCTCGGCTAACTTTTCCCAAAAGGTCTTCTTTCTTGATCTTATGACTCAATAATTTCTTGGTCTTTACTCTTGGCTCCACGGCGAAGTAATGAGTTTGCCTCGGCTAACTTTTCCCAAAAGGTCTTCTTTCTTGATCTTATGACTCAACAATTTCTTGGTCTTTACTCTTAGCTCCACTTTTTGAGTGTCCTACAATGAAAAGCAATAGTTTGCAATATTAATTGTCCTAGAAACCAACTGAGTGCAATTACTAACTAATTTTGACAATTTTACCCTCAAACTATATTAATTCAAAACAAGCATTCCTAAGCTAGATTAAGCACAATTTCCAACAAAAGGAGCTGAAAAGTATAACAAAAACCATGAAAATATCACTAAATAATATAGAAGACTTGGGTTTAATCAAATTCCCCCATAGTTAGACCTTTGTACTCCTGGACAAAGCTTATATAAGTCAAAGGAATACAAGCGCAAAAGAAAATACCGACCATACCTAAAATTGAGAGCAGAAAATTAGTAAAAACATTTTCTCAGAAATTAACTAAAGCAGACTGAAGGCACACCAAGAAGATCAACACTACAAGTGTTTAATCCAAGAGATTGAGCAAAAGAGACTTATCTTAAGAGAAACTGTTTAACTCTCAACTCACTTGTCTTGGGATAATTTGACTCTAAAATCTGCTTAGTTCATTCTCTACCATAAGCTTATGATATTTCTACCTCTCCATTACAAGAACCATAATTTAACAAATCAAGAGGACTTTCAGGGTTGTAATGATGAATGAAGGCCAAGTGAAATGGATGGAACGAAAGCACAAGATGAGTGACATGCATTACAATTATCATCTTCGTGAAACGAGCGTCAGCTATTCTAAAGAGAAATTTAAAATTCTAAAATAGCAGCAATTCTTTTGCTTTGCTCTTTTTTTTAGAACATAATTGAATACTATACTTCAAAACAGTTGTTCGGACAAATGTCATAATTTAGAGTCAAACCAGGTTCCTCAAATGTTCGAAGGAAGTACTTAGGACACTTAAAACCGGTGCATTTGAAGTACCAAAGTTTTCCTCATTTACTCTTTACTGAACTATGGTAGCTGCACACCATCACACTGATCTGATAGAAGACACTACAACTATCTTTTGTTTTTCAACCAACCTATGAATCCAACTCTCCAAAAATATCACTTAAACTTAAAGAAAACTGGAGATAAAATATTTACATCAATTGATAAAAATTTGCATGCACTCAAAAAGATGGCTCAAGGGGCTAGCAATAGTTAAGTATTTGGGGTTTGTGTTTGGGTGAGAAAGGCTTTTAAATGAATGCGCATATCATTTTCACAAAATTTAGTTCATCAAGCCTTGATTAAGAATTAAAACAAGTTCTAGAGAGACGTGAAATTAAGCAAATACACACAAATGAAAGAATTTAGGCCTAAATATCTTTCCAACAAGGTTAGTATCTCAATTAAGCAATCTCAAGGTTTAAAAACACATAGCATCCTTCCTTAGCGTACCCTCACTTACTTCTCATTGAAAACATCAAAAAATGGAATTAGCCAAAATTAACTATCATTTAAAAGCATGGATGCTTTTCCAAAAGCACATGTAAAACTTTGAAATTTTCAAAACATTCAAAACATAGAAGTATTAAGAATATAATTTGGGAGAATTGTTTAAGTGTGGGCGGTGGTGAAATTGGAAGTTTGTTGCGGTTAAATCATAAGTTGCTCGCTGCAAAATTAGAAGTTTTCCGCAATAAAGTTTGCCCGAGAAAAGTTTTGCCGCTGCGAAAAGTGGCAGAAACATAGAGAAGATGGAAAAATTGCATGTAATGGTAAATTTACCACAAGAGCCAATTTCAAAACTTTAAAGATAACATATAAATAATCTGGTCAAAGGCACTTAAGTGATCAAAAATGTTGCATGAAGAAGGTTTTTGCTTTCCTCCCCCACACTTAAACACAATATTGTCCGCAGTGTTGAAAGAATTAAAGCATAATCCTGTAATGACTGTAAACAGTAGATCAACGGGGAGACAATATCACAACGTCAGCAAAACAAAAAGGGTATTGGTGCCAATTGAAATAAAACACAACATACAAAAGAGGCTAGAATAATCCATCAGAAAAGTTAACTAGGTCTCCAGCAAACTCAAGACTAATAACAGGAAGACTCAAGGATAAAACATCAAGACAGAATATAAAAAGACTCAAGACTGGTCTGCAGGGGGATCAACTGTAGACCAAGATAGTCTGGTTCCAGATGGGCCTGCTCCAAATGTGCTTGGAAATGCCAATACCACGCCATGGTTCATCCTCATCAGAGGGCAATTAGAATTGTAAATGTTCAGCTAGCAAAGCATCCTTGCGATGACAATAACGCCAACAACAGATACAGGTATGGGAAAGGGTGGTGGTGCAAAGGTAGGGTGTTTTAGGCGGTTGTACCTAAAGAGTGAGGCTGATTCAAAATAGCTATCGTTATTGAACGCAGGGATGTTGTGGGCCTAGAAAATGTCAAAAACAAGGTGACAGAAGGCTATGGCATTTGTGAGTTTGGTTGTATTGATGGAGTTATGGAGGTCGGAGGCAATAACATCAGCTATATTGACCGGACGATTAGTCATTAGGAGGTAAATGTAGAGCGCTTTGTGTTTGGTGATGTTAGCTAGGTGGGTGGTGGAAGCAATGTTGTTACAGATCAAATGCAGCTAAGGACGAGCCTCTAGTCGCAACTTAGACCGTTTAAGGTAATGTTTGGCGTGGCGTGGTCAATGCCAGTCAGTGCCCTCTTTTTAGAGGGTGCAAGCAACATTGGCCATAAGGTAGTTACGGATGAGTTAGTCAAAATGGCAGTGGCAACATGGGGGAATATCATAGTGGCAGCGGATATTGGCAATGGTGAAGGCATGGGGCTCTCCAATACCACGGAAGTCAATGGCTAGGTGATTGTTGAACCGAACGTAGATGTAAAAATGGCGAATGAATTTGTCATTACTTAAGGTACGCTCCTGAACCAAACTAGTTAATTGGGAGGCATGGAGTTATTGGACAAAAGTGTTGTTTGGAGGGGTTAGAGGAAAAGGTCACTATTTGATAAGAGGTCTAGCATTGATTTTTTTCGTATAATTCCTGAAAGGTATATTAATTATCTGGTGAGTCAGACTCACTAAGAGTAGCAGGGTTTTGGTTCGAGTCATTTTCCTGCAGATGGAACATGCAAAGAAACAAACTAAATAAACAAATAGAGCAAACGAAAACTGAAAACCTAAAAGATAGAACTGAATGGATAAAGAATCAATCCTAGACACCAATCAGAAGGTAAGATAAAAATGAGGGAGAAAGAGAAGATGGATATGCTTACAAAGATGAGGAAGATGTCTGTGCAAGGAGAGTGATAGGAAACATTAGGGAAGGAGAGGAAAATGATATAAGCAGAGACGAAGGAGAGTGGCACCAAATGAGAGGTGAAAATGAACGGGAGAGTTGGTAGTCTTAAGTGTATGAATGGGGTGAAAAGACAAAAAAAAGTAGGTGGAAGATGAGTGGGTAAAGGATAGGTAGGGGTAGAATGGCAATTTAATAAGTTCAAATCGAATGAATGAGAGGGATGTTCGACGCAGATTCTATTTTTTCCACAGTGAAAGCTTGAGGTTGCCGCGACGAAGATATCCAGAGAGAAAAATGGAAAGAAATAGGAGTACTTCACCCCGATGATGTGGAATGCACGCCGGGGAAAAGATACCCCTAGAGAAACTCACAAACTAGGATGACCTTATCACGGAAAGACCATGAGTTAGCTGCGGAAAAAGGAGCCCGAACAAAAAAAAATAGACAGAAAACTTTAACAAAGAAATGAGAAATATGGAAAAGAAACACATGACACAGTTTGGATACTTAGAAAACCTTTAAATGAATATTTAGAGTTGCAAGGTACTGAATGGGCTCAAGAAAGGAAAATGTAAAACAATTAAAAATACGAAAAATTATCTAAACATGAAGATATATTATGCTTCAGAGTAATTAAGCACAGGAAAACAAAGGCAAGAGACAGAACTAGACGGTGGTGTTATTGAATTGAAAACTACTAATTAAACTAAAAATTAAACCACTTTTCCTATTGTGTTAATTTCTTCCCCACACTTACTCAACAAAGTAATGCACCAAACATGTCATGGGCAATCACAAGGAAAAAGTAAGTAAACAAGTGAAGGAAAGAAACAACCTGAGATTTATGGAGGTTTTTGGTTCTTATGGTAAAGCTTCAAAAGATGTCCATTCACCTTAAGCTTAACTCTAGCCTCTTTATGTAAAAGTTCCACTGTGCCAAAGTCATGTACCTTTGTGACTAAGTACGACCCATCCCAACAAGTGTTAAATTTCCCTTGCTTAAAAGTGAAACGAGCCTTAACAATAACACTTTATCTCCCTCTTTGAAGTTCTTCCTCAGGAGGCCTTTTATCGTGTATAAACTTTGTTTTCTCCTTGTAGAGTCGAGAGTTCTCGTACGTGGCTAGCCTCAACTATTCCAATTCTTGCAACTACAACTTTCTCTCCATCCCGGAAGATTCTAAGTCCATTTTGCACTGATTGACTACCCACTATGCTTTATGCTCCAACTCCATTAGTAAGTGGCAAGCTTTGCCGTAGATTAAGCGGTATGGAGACATCCCAATTGATGACTTGTAGGTAGTCCGATAAGCCCATAGTGCTTCTTCTAATCACAAACTCCAATCTTTCTTATATTTCTTTACTATCTTCTCCAAGATATGCTTCAACTCTCCATTAGATATTTCAGCCTGACCATTGGTTTGGGGGTGATATGCAGTAGAGACTTTATGAGTAACACCAAAATTTGAAAACTGGTTATCAACTATCCTATTACAGAAGTGTGTATCCCTATCACTGACCACAGCCCATTGATCGCGGCTCTGTCGATTCGATCTTACGATCGATCCTTGGAAACCGATCAAATATATAAAAGTTCCAAGATTGCAGTATAGGTTGCAATTCTCGGGTCGTCTCACTTAATTG
>JAOSBN010068937.1:0-13286 GCA_027563595.1 Erythroxylum suave | reverse complement strand
AGCTATTAAATCACTATATATAAGATATAATATTATACTTATCTTAAAATATATCTATTTATTATAAATATAATATAGCGTAAAGATAAGATAGATTTATAGTATTATATAATTAAGAAGATAAATTAGAATATTATAAACTTATAATTTTAAGGGATAAGCTAAGCCTTATCTAACGGCTTTTATATTTTATATTAATATTAATATTATAATATTAATAGATAAGACGATATAATTACTTAAATATATATTACGTTATAGTGATCGATAAAAAGGTTAGTTTTAGTTATATATATATATTATCTTTAATAGCTATAATAGATATAAGGTCTTTTTAAATTTAAATTAATATAACTAGTCTTATTATCTAATAGTACGATACTCTTAATAATAGTTTATATTAAGCTAATCTAATAATTACTTATTATTTTTATAATATAACTTTATTAATTAACCACCTTTATTTATTTAATATATATATTTTTTATTATTTATAAGCTCTTATTTCTTTATATTATAAATCTCTCTTTTATCTAATAATAGTTAACTAAATCTAAAAAGACGTAATTATTATAAATATTATTTTAATAACTTTTTAGCTTATAATACTTAATAAAGAGAGTTATTATCTTAAATATAAAAAGTAGACTCCGAGCCGTATAGTTAATATATATAACTTTAGTCTTCTCTCTACGGCTTTAAATTAAGAGACTATTAACCTAATCCGTCCCGACTAATAATTCTTTTTTATTATTTATCTATAGTTATAACTTAATTATAATATACGGCTTAGTTAATATCTCTTTTTATTTAGCTATTATATATATTTATTTTAAATTATAATTATATTTATTTATTCTTTATTAATCTTAATCTTTATTTTAAAAAAACTTAGCTCTCTTAGCTCTTATTAAATAATTTATTATCTTTAATAACTAAAAGGACGGGGTTTTATAAGCTATATTAAATTTATATATAAATCGTTATTTATAATAAAAAGTTTTTAATTAGATAAGTTAGCGATCGATAGATTTAATAGAATTAATAATAGTTATATTAAAACTATATTATAAATAAAGATTAATATAATAATAGACTTATTATATATAATATTCACGAGAATAATATTAATATAATCGTTATTAATAGAATAATTTTAATAAATACACTATATATATATCTTATATATTATAAATATACTTAGCTATTAAACCTATAGATTTAGGTATTTAAT
Source organism: Erythroxylum suave (assembly GCA_027563595.1). Classification (NCBI taxonomy): domain Eukaryota; kingdom Viridiplantae; phylum Streptophyta; class Magnoliopsida; order Malpighiales; family Erythroxylaceae; genus Erythroxylum; species Erythroxylum suave. Next base: position 12,052 of record JAOSBN010068937.1, on the reverse strand, counting down.
AACTATTAGATTAGGCTATATTATAATATAAAAATAGATATATAATAATAATAGCTTATAATACTATAGATTATAATAATATATATCGTCTTTATATAAACTATATTAATTAAATTTTATTATTAATACTATCTTTATTATATTTATATAAGATATCTTTATTATTATATAAAAAAGAAAGAGAACTTATAAATTATAATATTATATATTATTATTAAGATACTCGTAATAATATAATTTCTTAATATCGATATAATATATTAGTCTAACCTATAGCTAGTAATATATTAAATAAAAGAAAAATTAGTTATAATCTAATTTATAGCTAAAGATACGTTAAAAAAAGAGAAAATAATAAAAAGTTAATTAGATGGTAACTAAAAAGAGAACTATATTAATTAACTAAAAAGAGACTAATTACTCGATAGCCTTCTTATTATATATACTAGATATATTAGATATATTATTTACGTCTAGACTATCGTTAAATTCGTCTTTACTTATTTTAATAACTTTCTTATTAATAAGACCGTTAATATTATTAAGGGATTTACTCGAGCTATTATAAAAATCTTAATCTAGTTTATTATTAAAGTCCTAGTCTAGATTAATATATTTAGATATTTATTTATATTAATATCACTACTTTTTTAATAAAAGCGGGAAGTTTTTTATATCTAGACTAAACTCTTTCTTTTTATATAAATTATTAAAGATTATTAGCTAATACTCTCTATTATATTTTTTAAGATTATAATTATTAAGTTATATATTATATAAATAGATAAACCTCGCGCGCACTAAGGTTATAATAAATATATTTAATATATATATTAGCCTAAACTAAAGTATAAATATATTTATATTTATATTATAAGAATAGCTTATCCTTCTCACTATAATTATTAATATTAATAATAATAATAAGAAAGAAGAATATCTTTATTAATTATATAAAATTATAAATAAAGTTTAACTTAATATAAAAGCGCTTAAAGTTTAACTTATATTAAAGCTTTAAATAAGCGATATCTTTACTAACGATTAACTTATTTATAAATAATAAGGCTTAATTATAAAGCCTATATTACTAGTTTTTAATTATAGTTTTAATATATTTCTTCGCGCGTTTATATAGCTTATTAAAGATATATAATTTTAAAAATATACGCTAAATAATTAGATAAATATACACTTTATTAAAAGTTAAAGTGATAAATTCCTAGCGAGCGAATATATTTAAGTCTATAAAGGCTTACTCTTTTAATTTTAAATATACTAATAAATTATTATCCTTTAGTCGTCTTAGAGAGTTAAATAATTTATTTATATAAATTTTAAAACCTAGAGCGCCGAAGAAAAATACTAGATTAATTTAATTTAATATCTTTATTAGAGTTCTAGGCTAGGAATTTAATATAATAGTGATTAATATATAATATTAGCTATTACTATCTTAACGTTTCTATAATTATAATTATAAAAATAATTATAATCTAACTAGCTTACTAATACTAGATATTAGTAACGGGTTTATTATTTTATCTTTTATTATCTAGATAATTAATAATATAATACTCTTAATAGCGGGCTTTTTAGTCTAACTTAAATAGATAATTATATTTTATTTCTTATTTATTATTTTCTATTTATATTAAATTCTAAATTATTATCTTATCTTTATTAATATATTAAAGATATTAATAAAGGCGAAGTTACTTTCTTCTCTCTTATAAATCCTTTATTATTAAGATCGTTAATATTAAAAATAAGATTTTATATAACTCTTTTACGCGCGTTTATACTCCTTTTTATATCGAGTAGATTTTTAATCTCGATTATTATATTATCTTTATCTTTATTTATTATTTAACGTTATTTTTTAGAGAAATATCACGTTAACTTATTATTTAAAGAGATTATTATATTTATTTTAGCTATATACTCTTATATATCTTTTAAGATAAAAGCCTAAGATTATCTAACTAGATTCTTTTTATTTATTTTATTATTTTTTATTAAAGCCGTAATACTCTAACTATTATTCTTTATATATTTATTTATTATATTAAGATTATATATAAATATATAAGAGCTAAACGACTTTAGATAATAAATATAATATTATAATTACGTAAAAGATATAGAATAAGAGTTAAATTCTAGTTTAGCCTAATCTAGGACTATATATAATATTATAAATTCACTTAAAACGTTTAATAAAGATATTATATAAAGTTAAATTATACTCTTATTTTATTAGATTATAAAAAATAATAAGAGCTAATAAAAGCTTAGCTAACTTAATCTAAAATAATAATATATTAAATCTTATAATATACTAAACGAGTATTTCGCGATCGATTATTTTATTATAAACTTTTATTAAATATTATAATAGATTATAATATATATATATTAAAAGAACGGCTATTAGTTAGCGTAAATATTTTAGAGTAAGATAAAGCTAATAAGGACTAATATTAAGATAAGATAAGTTATAACGTATTAATAATAAAAATTATAATATAAAGAGTAAAAATATAGAGAGTAAAAATATAAAGAGTAAAAATATAGAGAATAAATATATAGAGAGTAAAAATATAAAGAGTAGATATATTAAGAGTAAAAATATAAAGAGTAATATAATAGAGTACTCGTTATTATATTTTTATAAGATACTTTCATCTCGTCTAATAACTAGATAATAATACGCGATAGATTATACTTTAATATTAGGTAAATAAGAGCTATAAAAAGGCTATTAATAATATATAATCGCGCTTATAGAGAGGAATTTTAATAAATTTAATTAAATTATCTTTTTTTAACTCGACTAAAGCTTACTTTTATATTATTATTAAGAGAAGTTTAAAAGAAAGTTTACTTTAGATCTTATTTTATTTAATTTATAGCGTTAGATAAATTTAAATATATTATTAAATTATTATTAATATACTTAGATTTTATCTTTAATATAATAATATATTAATAACTACTTTAAATCACTTTTATATTTTAGATTAGGCTAAATTAATAATAATATAAAATAAATACCGCGGCCTAATATTATAAGTTATATTTATTAGCTAACTATACGTTCTTAGCCGATTATAAATATATTTTTTTAAAAATTTTATACCACTTTATCTCTAGATTTTATAACTTTTTAACCTTTAGTGATATAAAATTATTATCTAATCCTTCGCCTATAGTATTTATTAATTAATTATTTCACTAATTAGCTTACTTATTATATTATTAAAGAAATTTTTATAAAAATAATAATATAAATTTATAACGCGATTAAAAAGATAATTAATTAAGAGTTAATAATAAAGTTAAAGCTATTTTATAATAACCTTATAACTTTTAAAATAAGATTTAAGATAATCTTAATTAAAAATATAACTAAATAATTAATAAGCTCTCTATTTATAAGTTATTATAAAAAGTTTAAGAATAAATATATTAAACTTTATTAACGTTATATTATATAATAATATAAAGTTATTATCCGTAATATAGATTTTAAGATAATAATAAAGAGATTCTTATATATCGCTTTAATTAATAATAATAAATATATTAGATTTACTATAAATACTTTAAACTTTAATATTATAGACTATTATATCTTATTTCTTTATTATATTATTTAAGAGAATATTATAAATAAAAATAATATATTAAGAGATAAATAACTTATATTTAAATAATAAAAATAGATTATATAATAAGCTCTCTTATATAAAAAAGTTATATTAGCTAAATCTTAATAAGATAAGGTTAAAAAATAAAAAAATAAGCGAGATTTAATATCTAAAAAAAGTTATTTTAAGTATTTATCTCTTTATTTCTCTAAGTCTCTCTTTTATAAGGACTCTTATATTAACTTTTATAATAAACTATTCTTATTATTAAGAGGTCTAGGCTAGCCTAATATAAAAGATAAAAAATATAAATTAATAGATAATACCGCTAATATAGATAAATAAGATATAAAATACCGAAAGCTAAATCTAAATCCTCTATAAGACGACGATAAAGACTATCTTATAATAATTTCTTAAAATAATAATAACGATAAAGGTTATTTTAATATATTAGACTATTTATTAAATAAAGATAATAATAATTAAGACGATAACTAAAATAGTTAAGATAACGATAATAATAATAATAATAACGATAACTAAGTTAATAAGGTTTATAACGATAATAATAATAATAATAATCCTTTTTTAGATAGTCTAAGCGATTCTTTTAATAGTTTAGATAATAATAATTTAGATTAGGCTAGCCTAGAGAGCGATAATATAAAAGACGATAACGATCTAAATAAAGATAATTTAAATAACTCTTTTAATAGCTCGAAAGATAATATAATATAAAATAATATTAATAAAGCTATAATTACTAAAAGAATTTTTAATACTCTAGATTTATTAAAAAGATAATAATAGATTTAGATTATTAAATAACTAGTATTTAGCGAGAACTAAGTTATCTTTAAATAATATATATTAACTATAAAAAATCGTTAATATAAAATTAATATTCTAAATATAACTTAAGAATAGTAGCTTTAAGAGTACGCGAACTAATTCTTTATTAACGTTATTAATATATCTAAAGTCACGTAAGCTAATATAAATATCTTTTATAAAAATAAAGAGCGACTTTAAATAATAAAAATAAAAAGAGTGATCTTAAATAAGATATATTAAGCCTTAAATCTATTAAAAAACTAATCTCGTCTTTTTAATATATCGCGTTAAATTTAATTAAAGAATTAATAGATTATTAAAATTTATATAATATTTAAGTTTAAAGAGACTCTTATAGACGCGTTATTTATAAATATTATAGATCTTAGAAAGATTATTATTATAATAAGTTATATATTTAAGATATATATAGATTATCTAGTTTAGCTTAGCCTAGAGATTAATTTATATAAAAAATCCGCTATTAAGAATAAAAGATTATAATAATATAAGACGTTAGATAAGCGAAACTATATCTCTTTTTAATATCTATTAATCTAATTTAATAAATAATTAATAAGCTTAATAAATATATAATAAATCTAAAGGTTATAAAATATTATAATAATAGCCGTATTATTAATAAGCTAAATTTAATCTAAGGATATCTTAGCTATATATATAAGATCTTTAATAATAATAATAAGGCTAACTTAAAGGTTATTATAATAATATTATAATAGATATTTATAACCCGATATAAACTTAACGCTATTAAGAAATAGCGACTAAAAAATATAACTTAGATAAAGGAATATATTAATATAAATCTTAATTTTATCTTTTAATAAATAACGTTAGAACGAGATTATAAGGCGGTTTTATCTAACTATTTTAATATAGTCTAGATTAATGAAGCTTATATAGTTAAGAATCTAAAGTCTAAATTAAATATTTATTATAAATAGCTAAATACTACTTTTATTAGATTAGTTATAATAATATCTAATAAGAACCGACTTTTAGATTTTATAAATTATCTAAAGCTTATATAACCTTAATAAATATTAATATATATAAAAAAGATATTAGCCGGCGTATATACTCTTAATTTTAATCTTTATAATCTTTTAACTAATAATCTTAGCTCCCTTTTATAATTTAATAAAATATATATTAAAAAGTATATCTTTAAAGTAATAAGTGACGATATATTTATTAAATTAGGCTATTATATAGCTCGCTTAAATAAGATATAAATATTTAAAAGAATATATATTTTTAAAATTAATAGCTAGGTTATTAGAGAGTAGATATCTAGTTTTATTTATTAATATATAAATAAGCGCTTTTTTCTAGAGGCGTAAAAATAATATAATTATATTATTATAGCTCTAATTAATAAGCTATTTATAATAAATAATAACGATAATATAATTTAAAATATTAAATATTTCTATAAGCTTATACTCTTCTTAATATAGCCCGGCTTTAAATATATTAAATAGTTTATTTATATTAGCTCGTTAAAGTACTAAAATAGATAAGCTAATATATTTTATAACTAGATTTAAATTATTATTAATATAATAAGTGATAAATATCTATTTAAATTATTAGGCGAATTTAATATACTAGCTTAGATTAAATATATAATTTAAATTAATCTAAAGATTAAAATAGTCCTCGCTTTATATAAAAAAAGTATTTATTTTTATTTAAAAAAATATTTCTAAACTCTCTTTTTTATAGAGTAACTATTTTTATAAGATATATTAAATAAACTTAGTCTCGATATAAAGATAATATTATTAGATTTATTATTATAAGAACGCGATAATCTTTTATATTAATAAAATAATAATCTTAATAAACTACGCTTTCTCTTATTAATATATAATATAAATTCCTATAAAATAGATATATATATTTATTATAATAATACCGTTAATATAGATATATTAATCTCTCGAGCTATTAAAGATTAGACTAATAACCGCTTTCGCCGTCTAAAATAATAATATAACGTTATTTTATATAACGTTATAGTTAAAAAGACTATTAATAACCGTTAACTATATAACTTTCTTTTTAAGATAATATCTAATATTATATTAGAGCTTAATATAAATATCTTTTATATTAAAATAAACGAGAACTAGGCTTTATCTTATTAAATCTTTTTTTTAGATAAATAAATAATATTTAAAGATAAGCTAACCTCTTTAAAAAATAATAAGATATAAATAATATTATAAGGACCTAACTTATTTAAATTAAATATATTCGGGATATAAGAGATTATTAACTAAATTATAATATAAAAGTATAATAATTTAGCTATAATTAACGTACCGACTTTAATTAATCTATTAGATAATTAAAAAGACTTTAGATTTAAAGATCTATTTAAAGATTTAAATTAAGATAAATATTTATATTAGGCTAAACTAGATAACGTATTAACGAGTTTATTAGAGGCCTATTAATAAGATAATAATTTTTATAACGGCTAGATTATAATATAATATTATATATATATAAAAAATATAGATATTAAGCTAAAGACTAAATAAATAATTAATAATAATAATAATAACGAGAAGTAATATTAAAGAGTTTATATTATTAACTTAATATTTCTAATTTAAATTTTAAAGAGTAATCTTTAAATAATACTTTATAACTATATATTAGATATAAGATAAACTTTAATAACTTTAAATAAAAGAGTCTTTAATTAACTAATAATATTATCTAATTATATCTCGATAAGCTTAATAAGCTATAACGCGTACGCGAGATATATAGCGCGTAAACTAATCTTACTATCCTTTTTATATTAAGATTTAGTTTATCTAAGTCTTTTATTAATATTAACATTATTAATATTATTATTATAACTTATATTAATATAAGACTATAAAAAATTAATAAAGGTCGATTATTATAATAGACTAGATTTTTAATTAGATAATATATAAAACGAGTAGAGAGAAGCTCTTATCTTAAATTATTATTATCTTCTTTATATAATAATAATAGATTATAATATATAAGAGATAAGGACGACGATTTATTAATAAATAATATATTAATAAATATTATATTATAAGATACGATTTTTATATTAAGTAATATCCCGACGAGTAAGGCTAATATAATCTTATAAACGTTATTCTAACTATAACTATAATAATATAATAAATATTTACTAAGTAAATATAATATAGTTATATATTATCTCTTAAATATTAATCTAGTCTAAACTAATATAACTCTTATATAAGATAAATATAATAACGATAATAACCTCGGCGAAAATAAATATAAATTAAAAAATAATAGTGATTAATATAATAAAGACGATAATAAAGATAATAATAATTTTAATAAATTATTTACTACTCTTAGCCTTTAAATAAAAGTAAAAATTATATCTAAGTTTCTACTTTTTATTAACCTATTTAATAACGATAATAATAAAGATAATAACGATAATTATAACTCTTTATCTAACTCTCTAATTAATATATTAAATAATAGATATAGTGCTTTATTATTTAGTTATTTAAATATAAATATAAGTCCCCCTTCGTCTCCTCTAAAATCTATTATATATTATTATACTTTATAACCGTTATCGCCTCTATTATTAGCTATAAGACTATTTTTTAAAAGATTAAGTAGTTTAAAATAAGAATATATAATATTTAAAGAGATATTATAATATACTTATATAATATAAGCGGTAATATAATCTCTAATATTATTAATAAAACTCGATATTTTAAAATAAATTATCCGTGATTATCTTTTAATATTTCGTCTCTTATAAAAATCTCTCTAAGTTTTTTATATAAAATAATTATCTTTATTAGAAAAGTAAAAGCCTTAACGAGTTATTATCTAATATATTATTTAATATTATTAATATAATCCGCTAACGCTAATAATAAATATTTTATTAGCGATATCGTTAACTAAGAAGATATATTTTAGGTTAAAATATCTAGTTAATAAATTAAAAGAATTATAGTATTCGCGAGTATAGTTATTCTTTATTATATTAATATTAAATAAATACACTAAGACGAGAGATAAATAAATTTTATTACTAAAGGATATTATCCGCTTATATAAAATATATACTAGATTAAGCTATTCTAAAGCCCGTATTATAATAATAAAGCGAGACTATTATATTATAATATACTATTTAGATATAGTTATAATTTAATTATAACTAGTCTATAAATATAATAAAGCACTAGATATAAAATAGTTTAAACTCGAGTTTTATAATATAAAAAAGCTTATTATATATATAAGCGACTTATTTAAGCTATATCTTAACGAGATTATATTATATCTAAATATATAGCTAGACTATTATTATCTTAATTATAATAACGAGAAGTATAATATTAGCGATTTAAAATAACGCTTTTATATTTACTAAGTTATTAATAAATAGTAGGCTAATATTAGCTAAATAATAATATCTTTATATCTTAAGCCGTTAATAAGAGTCGAGCTAAAGCTTAATTATTTTAATTATAATAATATTAAAGAGATATTATAATAGACTTAGATATAAACACTACCTCTTATTTTATTTATTAATAACTTTAATATTTATTATAATAATTATAAAGCACTTAAAACTTTTTATTAAATATTTATTAACTTATCATTAAGCGAAAGATAAAAAATTATTAATTATTTTATTTAAATACTCGGGCTATATAGCGCGAATATTAAAGATATTATAAATAATATTTAACTAGATATAAACGAGCTATTATATACCGCTATAGTTAATATTTATAATAGTAAGATTATAATTAGAGCCTTTCTAATAATATTTATTAAAGATATATTATAATAAGCTAATAACGTAGGTTTTATTTAATATACCGCGTATAGATATTACTATATATATTAGTGTTCTAAAAATAACCGTGATAATCTTAAATATATCTTTTAAAGCCTACGCGTTATATACTTACATTATAATATTATTTAAAACCGCGCTAAAGTAAAAGACTTAACTAATAAAGCGAGATATAAATTCCTAATTAATAAAGATATAAAATTTTAAATATTATTTATTATAAATTAACTAGCTTTAATATTTAATCTTATATATAATTTAAATATTAACGCGCTATACTTAAAATAATAGAGTCTTAGCTAAATTATATAAGCTCTATTTTTTAATAATATATTAACTAATAAAGATAAATTAGCTTATCTTAAAGTCTTTTAAAATATATAATTTTTATTAAATTAGTGTCGAATTTAGAGTCCCTTTTATTATATTCGCTTATAATCTCTTTTTAAAGCTAGACGCGTATTAATCTTTATTTTTTTAATTTTATATTATTATACTCGATTAAGCTAGTTTTATATTATATATTTATAGATAATAAAGGAACTTTTTATTAATGATAATAAGTTTCTAGATATTATTTATAATATTATTATTTATTTCTAAAATATAATAGAGCTTAACATAATTATATATAATAATATTACTCTTTTAGCTAAAATTATTTATAAATATATATTAATTATTTATTACTTATATATTATCTTATTTATATATATAAAATACGCTAAAGCTAAAAGGATATTAGAGAATAATAATATAAGCACCTAACCCTTAATTATTAATAATAATCTAGAGACTATTATTAATTACGTTAATAAAGATATAAATAAGACTAATCTAGATTATATAAGTGGCTAAGAACTATAAACTATATTTAATAAATAAATATATCTCTTTAATATTTATATCGGCCTTTATTTTAGAGGTCTAGCCGCTAAATATAATAATATCTTTAATTATAACATACTTATAAAAGAGCTTAAGTATTATTAGTTTAAGCGAGATATTAATATTATATTATTATTTAATTTAATAGCTTATCTATTTATAAAGGATATAATATAATAATTAATATATCTTAGTCTTATAAAAAGCTAGTAAGATTATAAGATATTATTATAAAAACTATAAAGTATTATAAAGCACTATCTAAGATTAGTTAATATATTTTTATTATTATATAAGTATAAATATTAAAGGACTATAATATTTAATAATAATAATTATAATAAATTAATAAATAGGTAGATAATAATAAAGATATTACGATACGTTAATATATTAGTATTAATATATAATATACGTCCGTTAACTACGCGCCGTCTAGAGATTAGAATAAATATTATTATTATTTCTTAGCTCGTTACTAACTATATCTTTTTACGCTAACTTTAAGATATAATTTAAGACAATTATAAAATTAGATAAATAATAAATATTACTAAAAAGCTATTATAATAATATTAATAAATTAAAATAATAGATAATAAAAGCTATAAACGCTAGATATTTAATATCGACGATTTTATATCTATATAAGGGTAAATCTATCGACTATTTTAGGTCTTTATTATTATATTTTATTAAATAAGATATCTATATCGTCTTATATTTATAATTATTAATTTAATTATAAGGATTATCTATAATAGCGAGTTAATAAATAATAAAGTGCTTAGATTATCTCTTTATAATATATAGGGTATAGTATTTATTTATAGTCTACTAATATTAGATCTAAAGATATATTATTTATTTAATATACTATTATCCGGGCCTAATAAAGATAAATATCTTATTAATTATATCTAAAATATTATAATTATATAAGCTAGATAAGTTAGTATTAATATATATATAAAGTAGTCCGCCTTAGATTTATCTAACCTAGACTATTTAAAATATAATTATCGATTCTTTATTATCGGGCCGATAATATATCTAATATATATAAATTAATATTATAATATTATATATAATATATATAATAAGGGCTATTAATAATAATAATATATATAACGAGTACGCGTAATATATATATCGCGTATATAACTTATAGATATATCTATAATAGCTTATAATATAGATTAGATATATTTTTAATAAACCTTTTCTAAATATTTTTATAGTTAAATTAATAAAATATTAAGTTAGCCTAAATCTTATTTAATATATATTTAAATAGAACTCTAATTTAAATTTAAACCGGGCTCTAAGCTAGACTCTAATCTAGCTCTAACACCTTAAATAAATCTAGATTTTAATAACCCGGATTAGGCTTAGAGCCCGGTTTAGAGCGAGGCGTAAATTAAGCTCGAACTAGGTTCTAAGCGCGTTTAGAAACGATTTAGAGAAGGCTTCGGTTTCTCTCTAAACCTAGCTCGAGCGCGGGCGACATGGCACCATAGTACGCTTGCCCACAGAATCTGCGTCCGCGCGCTCTCTCTCCCCTCTCCTCTCGTTCGTGTAACCTGTGTGGTCACTCCGCCTCAAGTCAAAGAGACATGGTCGAACTGATGGTTCTTTTTCAGTGTTCAGATGTGATGGATGTACCACGTATTACATGCCGAATCTGGGGGTCCTTTTCGCACAAGTCGAGTGTACGTTTCATGAATGCAGAATAGTAACTACGTAGTAGTACGTAACGTTGTGGTGGGCCGACGCT
>JAOSBN010068877.1:0-13289 GCA_027563595.1 Erythroxylum suave | reverse complement strand
TCCCTCGAAGTAAACTCCTTTACTTACATGGAGATAAATTGCAACACTATAGTCTAAACCATAATCAAGCGACTAACTTGATTATTCAATTGTGAATCTATCATTTTAGATTCTTATAATATACATGTTTCCCATACATCTCTATGTATATGTACATTGCTTATAAAAGAATCTCGGTACCTTATGACTAGATATATAACGCTCATAAAAACCAAACTCTTTTATTTTATTATTAATAAATATTTTCATAAACTGTAATTGGAAGAAAATTAAGTTATAAGCAAATACACTTAGTTTCTAGGGTACTATATTTATATAACTCTTAACAATCAGATAGGGATAAGAGATTCAACTCCCAATTTTGGCCAAAATTCTAGGAATCTTTGGGGACTAAATTGAAGTTTAGTGCTGTCTTTCACCCCCCAGACTGATGTTTAGTCAGAGAGGACAATTTAGACACTGAAGGACATGTTGAGAGCATGCGTGATAGAGTTCTAAGGAAGCTGGGACCAGCACTTGCCTATGATAGTATTTGCTTATAACAATAGTTATCAGACAAGTATCAGTATGCCAACATATGAAGCACTTTATGAGAGAAAGTGCAGGACACCATTATGTTGGTATGTAATTGGGACAACAAAAGTTGAACAAGCCGAATTGATAGAAATTACAACTAAGAAAATAAAGGTCATCTAGGAGAAAATGAAAGCCACCTAGGATCATTAAAAAAGTTATGCAGATAAGAGGGGACAACCGTTAGAGTTCACAGTTGATGATATGTTTTTTTTCCAGATATCACTATAGAAATGTATTATTTGATTTCAGAGTCGAGGGAAGCTGAACCTGTGATATATTGGACCTTTTTGTATCTTGGAGCACATCAGGACTGTGGAGTATCGGTTAGAATTACCACCAGATTTGGATAGGATCTATAACGTGTTCTATTTCTCAATGCTTAAGAAGTACATATTGAACCCATCTCATGTTTTGGAGACACCTCCAATGGAGCTGAAATACGACTTGAGTTTTGAGGTGTAACCAGTTCAGATTATGGATTGACAGATAAAGAGGTTTCGCAATAAGGAAGTTCCTACAGTCAAGTTTTTTGGAAGAGCGACAGGGTCGAGGAGATGACATGGGAGCCTGAGGATGCTATGAGACGTTAGTACCCCATTTATTTATATCCTTGACTTAGGAGTTTCGAGGGCGAAACTCTTTTGAGGGGGGAGGACTTGTAACGCTGGACTCCTTGAGCCTTTTTATATTGGTTTGTACCTGAGGATATTATAGTATATTGATAAATACATGGTTGTATATGAGTTCAAAAATATATTTGAATCCTTTCAGTATATATGCCCTTACATGAACTTAAAGTTCATCAGTATGTAAAATCTTGGAGATTTTTAACATATAAGCTTCTAAGCATGTAAAACCAAGTCCATTGGATGGATATGGCCATGGTGGTCAAGTTAAATATGTTATGATGCCTTACAGGTGATTAGACATGATTTATAGACTTATTCAACATTTAGAAAGATTAATTGGAAAAGTTGATGTACGTAAGGGCTTAATTGCAAATTTAGGAAAAGTTTGAAGGGTATATTGGTAATTTCACATATACTAAGGACAAAAAGGTAAATTTACCATGTTGACAAAATTATAGACCCTTCTTCTTGTGTGTGGCTATGCAACCCATTATTTGGCGTCAAAACATTTTGTTTTAATTAAAAGGAAGGAGAAGAAAGGAGGAGAAGAGGAAGGTTTGACCATCACTTGATCTACACCAAAATTTTGATTCTCCAACTCAAACCAAGATGTTATAAGTTAATTTTGGATCAAGGAATTCAAATCTATCATTAGATTTGAGAAATTCTCATATTGCCAAAGGAAAGTTTAGGTAAATATTGTCTCATCTCTCCCTACATTATGATTTTGAGTTTGGTGTTAAGATATGTTGTTCTCCACACTTTAATATGCATGGAACATGGTTTAGATGAATGAAATGAGTCATGGAGAATCTTCCTTAAGCCAAAATCGAAATGCCCTCTCTTTGGTGAAATTTTGTGAAAATTTGAATATCTTTTGAAATTGATGGTTTAAATGAATTCTATGGTGTTAATTATGTATGTATAATGTGAATTGATGATGAAAAATGAGGAAGAAGTACAAGGAGGCTTTCAAGTTCATGCCTTTAGGTGTTTGATAAAATGCTTAGGTGAAATTGGCTTAGGATTTAAGGATTGTAATAGTGTGCATTGGAAAGAGGCTTTCATGTACTTAAAGTAAACTTGAAGTTTTGCTTAAATTGATGAGTAGTGACTGAATGCGCTTGGATAAAAATGTGTTTAATTATGCTTTGAAATGTGTAAGTATTGGGTCAAAGGCATTAAATGCCTTGGAAAATGCAAAAGAAAGCTTATGTGAATAATAAGGGAAGCAACCATGTGAGAAGCTTTGTGGCCGAATCCTATAGCTTAAAAATTGTGATATTATGTTTTATACACTTATGTGATGGTGTATAAATATGATATATTTGTTTAAGTAGTAAATACATTGTATTTGTATGAATAAAGGCTCGAGAGCTGTGAATTAAGGAGCTCGTACCGAGGATTGTTGAAGTCAAAGGAGTGTACACCTTCTTTTGATTTGAGTTTGAGAAAACATATCTCTCAAATGGGACTAAGACAACCCACTACATGCATAATGACTTGTATGTGAATTTTGAACCTAGGTAATGTATAGTAGAATTGAATTTCAAATAGGTGCTAGTATACTCATATATTTAACAAACGACATTGATTCGAATAACTTTACACTTGGAGTGTAAAAGATGACTTTTACTACATGAAATAATGTTTTGGAACTTACATATGCATAACCGAGTCATTTATATTGCGTATATGTGTTCTTTTTTGGCTTAAAGCTATGGTAAGATTCCATTTTATCAGTTGGACTGATAAATAAAGGTATGTTACCTTAGTTGATTTTAGTACTAAATATTTGTATATGATTTTTTTTGTAATTGGTGAGGTAACAATTGGACAATCCTGTGCTAGGCACAACAGATTAAGTGACCCCTAAACCCTTGATGCTGGTACATAAAAGCCGAGTCTTTGTAACGACACCTTTTTATAAGACTTGCGGGTGATTGCATACTTAGAGATTGGTCACCAATAAGGTCATGACGCTCTTATCGACCGTAGTCTGGTCTCAACACAGATGAAAGTCGAGCCAATATAGGGATAGGTGGGTGTGCACACTTGTATGGTTGCCTAGGTGGACACACATAACTATTTTGGCCTATCATGAGATTTGTCTTCCTGATGAGATGTGACTTTACGTATGATGCTTTTCTACTTTTGTGTGCTAGAACTAGAACCTATGTTCACTGAATGAGTGATTAATAGGCTAGGCCTATGTGGTTCCTAACTAGTATGGGATGAGTCATGGACTAGGTCTATGTGTTTCTATGCCATACATATTCACTTTATAGGTGGTTATAAGCATGGTAGATGTATAAAACCATTCTTAGGTTATTTAGACCGTTTGGGAGTGTACTAGGTTCTGTTTGTGATATATGTTTTTCTTTCTTGCTCACTGAGTACATAATGTACTCACCCCCTCTGCTTTCTAATCATGCAAGTTAATTTGGTGAGCTTGAAGCTCTGAGTGTTTTGTGCGGGCCTTTGACATTGTTCAAGGCATTACCACACGTGGGTAGTCTCTTCTTTGTACTTTTGTTATATAGTGGCTCATGATTATGTCGATATGTTTTATAATTTTGTAAATTAAGATATGTTTTATAATTTTGTAAATTAACTCTTGTCTGCCTTGTGGTTTGTAAATGACCTTATGTATGAATATTTTGTACTGTTGTTGAGATTGCTCTTAAGTCGACTTCAAAGTTCAGAAGTTGTGGTAGAGATTTAATGTGAATATAGAAGTGCGTTTGAAACTGATTTATGAGTGTTTTTCATTTTGGGATTTTCAAAATACAACCATTATGCTACCGAAATGTTTTTTTTAAAGATATCTAGTTAGCCTTGTATAGTTAGGATAAGGGTATTGTGAGTATCCTTAGCCCGGGTATGCAGCGGTTATCATGGGCATGATGCAAGGCTAACATGTCATGACCTGGTCGTGACATGTTAAGCTCTAAATTTTAACTTTACTTTGTAATACTATACCAACTGATGCATTTATAAGGATTGAACTCCTTAGCGAATCAGCAAAATTGGAATTAATCAACAGTCCCATAGAAAGCCAATTATCATATCATACCAAAAGATGATTGACTTTCTATTACCTATCAGTGCAATGAAATATGTTTTATGTTTGTCCCTTATCTTTAAAATGACTTTAAGAGTGGTAAAGTGAAGGTATGAGCAGTCAATTAACCATATGCTCCTATTTTTCATAAAGTACTATGTCCATCTACACCATAGAGATGACTGGTCCTCCTTTAATTTCCAAGCCTTTTTTTGAGCAAAATTGAGTTCAAAGTTTTAATGGAATAAATCCCCAAACCACCTCAATTTCTAGGAGTGTAAATTTCTTTCCATTTCACCATAGTTTTATGACTTCTCTCCTTTATACCTGTCCATAAGAAGTTACTAAATAGACTGTTTATAGCCTTTAAAATTGAATATGGAAAAGATAAGTGGGCAACCTAATAGGTGTTGATAAAATTCAGGTCCAAGTTAATAAGCAGAACTTTCCATGCTCGTGAAAGATTTTTGTAGCTCCAAGATGAGATTGTAACTTGTATTCTGTTAAGCAAATCGGTACAACACATTGCTTTAATCTATATTGAGAAATATGAATGCCTAAATATTTGATTGAGAACTCTTGTGATTGAAATCTAATTAAGGTATAAATCAAATTTTATAACTTCGAGGCACTCGTATACAAAAATATGTATCTTTTGGAACAATTTACTGGTAGTCCTGATGCTTTGTGGATTATCTTTAGAGCCTTAATCAAGTTAGAGATAGAAGTGGCATTAGCTTTTGAAAATAGGATCACATCATTTATATATATAAAAAAGATTGTTTAGTTTAAATTTACCACACTTAAGTGATTCTTTCCTTTCAATTCGCTAAAAAAAGTTTTGAATGATGGAAGGTTAAGCCAATGACCATAATTTAGCATTTTATATAGTCAGGTTTTCTCTTGAATTCTAGTATTTTGGCCTTTATTTTCATATTTTTAGAGAGTTTTGGATTGCTATTTTTTATGTTTTTGGAATAAATATAAGTTAGGGAATAAGTTTCGGGGGTTACATGAGGAAAAACAAATGAAACAGGACAAGGTGTACCATTTCCAACCTTAAAGAGCACAATTGTGCAAGGAGTGTTAGGCTATAGTCACGATCATGACAGGTGATGGAAGACACACTCATGTCTTTTACCCCTTAAACCCTATTCTGCCCCTTCCTTTTCAACCTTAACTATTTAAATACATATTTTCTTCTCTTATACATCTCACTTTCTCTCTAAACCTGGCAGCCACCTCCCAAGCTCTCAAGCTCTCTTACATCTCTCTTAATTCGTACTTAGGTTTTTTACGACTTTGTTTCATCTTTCACCTAGATGAACATCCCTCTTACAAAAATATAGTGATTTCCACATAAAAATCACATGTTTTGAGTAGGTTTTTCAAGATTTCTTTCAACCTTTCCCTTTTTTGTTTTTGTGAATTTTTTTGTTTTTTTTTGGTTGATTTTGCAAGTATACACTCATTTAAGGAGCCAATAATCAAGTAAGTTGCCAAATGCTCACAATTGAAGGGGAAAGCTCAAGTTTAGGGTAAAGATGCACATGATAGGGCTGCAAATTTTGGAGCGCCTTTTCCAATTTATTCGTAAAAAGAACCTATTCGATTCCAAACTCTTCACTCTAGAATTTTGACTGCACCTTGATACTTTGATTTTGAATTCTTAGAAGATTTAAGGTTGAAAGAAAATATTGAGACTTTGAGTGAGAAAATTCGATGGGAAAATTTTATTAATTTTAATTATGTTGTGTACAAGGATTTAACCCTCGAATTTTATATTACTCTGTAATTTGGTTCACGAAATTTAGATAATTTTTTGTTTCAATTGAGGGATGCTTTTATAATTTGGATTATAAAATTATGAAAGAAGTTCGTGGATTTCCTAGATCAAATATTATTGAAAAACATAATGACTTTCGTGCTAAGCAATTTTGGAAGCAATTAATGGGCTTGGGGGTTGAATGAATTTGTTATGAGAAATGCCTTTAATAATGTTATTCTTAGTCCTAAGCATCTATTAATTACTACATAAATTTATTTGTCATACTATGATTGAAAAATCTGAAAGTAACAAAAGTTCTCTTGAAGAATTATTCATACTTTGGTGCATGGACTATGAGGTCAAAGTTTGTACTTTATCCCATATTTTTAACATAATAGTTACTTACTTATAATAGGAATAGTTATCTTGGCATGGGTTATCTTGTTACCACATTGGCTATATATCATGGTGTATCTAATGAGGGACTAACTATTGTTTTTCTTGAGTTTCTTAATCAAACTCATTTAAGGCGAGTTGAGATCTTAAAGATCCATGAAATGGAAATTTGGGATATTGGTTCAAAAACTTGTGTAAAATACAAGACTAGATAGGATAGCTCAAGTTTTGCACCAACACGATACCAAATTGAAGTCTCATCAAGTGAAGAAATTGAGGACAATGATGAGGAAGATTTGGAGAAAGTCTTTAATTTAGTATCAGAAAACAACAATCTCATGGCAGAGCGCATGAACACCATAGAGGCACAAATGAAGGAGATGACGTATAATCAATGCCAATAATGGCATGACACAAAAAAAGCTTTTGAAGTACTTTGTTGTTCAAGGTGTTCAGATTCCTTCCCCCACACCATCACCGCCTCCATCTCTCTAAGTGTTTCTTGCTTTAAATTTTTTATTCTTTTTATTTGATTTAAAAATTTTTTTCCATATGTTGTTTGGTTTCTTAAGTGTAGGGACATTTTTGCATTAACATGTCATATGTGAGTGAATTTTGCATTTACAAATCATAGTGTGAATATCTTGTTGCATATGTGTGCTTTGTGTGAATGTGTGAATGGAAAGAATTTGATGGAAATGGTTTGGATTTAAACATGGTTATTTAATTCCTAAAGGCATGGTTGAGTAACTGGGGACATTCATAACATGGTCTTTGCCTTCACATCAAAGGAGAAAATATAAAAAATGAAGTTACAATAAATAAACCTACTAATCTTTTGAAAAATAGTAAGAAATTTTCATGAAAGGATACTTAGTGATAGTTGCCTTTTTGATTAATCATTAATCGTAAATGTATGATTACAAGTGCTATAGGTGTATGAATATTGTGTTAATATTTTAATTGATATGTATATTCAATTTAATGTACTTAAACATGAAAGGAATAAGTTAGTATGTTAGCACATTTTGAATGACTGATGTTTACGTTTAAATTGATTACATAAGATTTGAGCCATTGTATCATTATTGCATGTTACATGGATGTGTGATTATTTGTTTTTTGTGTTTGTGTTTGTATTTGTGTTTTTGTGTTTACTAGAAGACAAGTAAAAGTTTAAGTATGAGGATGTTGATAGTTATAGACCATATTATGTTTTCTAGGTATTTAGTGTGTTTTTAAGTGTTTCTTAGATGATTATCATATACATAGGCTTAGAATTATGTTATTGTTAGAGTTTAATTACATTCTAAGTGTTTTTGTGCTTCAGAGAATGAAGTTATTGTTAATCTTATGTTTAATTGAGTGTTTGGTGTGTTTGTGAGTGTTGAAAATCAATAAATTGAAGAATGAAGAAAATATTGGAAGCATAAAGGATATCACGATTGTGTGCGAGGAGAAGTATCATGACCTTACGACAATGAGGAGAAATAGTATGAATCATGATTATGACAAGGTAGCATAATCGTGGCAGAGGTTTTCCCAGGTGTGAATTTTTCTTATTTTTAAGGTTCTGGGTTGTTTTTGGAATCAAACAAAGTGCGGAAACCCTATACATAACCCTATAAACTTAATACACTATATAAGAACATGAAAAACATCAGAAAGAGGCAATAACTACAAATCAAAATTAGATCAAAGTGGAGAGATAAAAGAAGAGCTTTAGGAAATTCTAACATTCTAAATCAAGGAGTCAAATAGTTTTTTATTCTTTTCTCTTTACTTTCTCCATTATCCTTGATGTGTAATTGAATTTCTATGATGTATAACATGTCTACGTATTTCTAAATCCAGATTAGGAATTATTCTAGAATTATTTTGTGAAACTTAATTATTGTAGAATTAAATACATCTTTAAATGTTTGCAATAATTATCGTGCATATGCTTCATAATAAATTAAGAAAGTTTAATCAAAGTAATTAGTATTAAGGTGTATACTGAGAGTTGGAAACTTAATAGACCCACAATTAACAAATTAACGATCAATCAAAGATAGATCTTGGTTTTGAAATTAAATATTTATAGGATTACTTTAGATTTAAGTAGTTTTATGAATCGAGAGATTACAAATATATCAAATTCAATTAGTGTTAATTTATTAGATCTTAAGAGAGAGCAATCAAAACCTTAGGAAATCTTGGATCAAACATAATTGAATTAACAAAATTGAGGAAAACAATTTCTAAGTGTTAAACTTTGATCAAACCCTAAATTTAATTGGCAGCTCGCTTGTTTATTTGTTTAATTGTTTCATTTATTTTTTTAATTTATTTCATTTATTATAATTCAAATCAATTTCTTAATACCTTAGACAAAGTTAGATTCAAATTGTTGATGTGTTTATAATCTTTATGGGAACGATAACCTTAATACTACAAGATATGATCTGTATACTTTCGAGTATTGGGAGTTTTATTATATATAAATGTTGCTCAATAAAGAATATGCGTAAAATAAGGTTATTAACTTAGAATGTATATAAATTAGTCAACAATTTTTCTAAACCAATAAA
Source organism: Erythroxylum suave (assembly GCA_027563595.1). NCBI lineage: Eukaryota > Viridiplantae > Streptophyta > Magnoliopsida > Malpighiales > Erythroxylaceae > Erythroxylum > Erythroxylum suave. The sequence goes on along the minus strand of JAOSBN010068877.1, from coordinate 4,283 downwards.
TAAAGATAAATTTTGCACAGTTAGAAGATAATTAGTTATGGTAAAATTTTATATATGAAATGGCTATTTAAATGTCTTCAATTAACTTGATTGATTTCATTCATGTTTTATTATGGGTTTTTGCTTTAATTTGTTTCTTAAGGTTATGATTTAAGTTATTAGGATGTATTGGTCGATCAATACCTTTATATGGTACACTAGTGTATTGAAAACCAATACCTTTATATGGTAAACTAGTGTACTAAAAAACACCAACAGGATTACTTTTTAGTGAGTTTGTTAACTATCCGGTTGTTTAACTATGTCCCCCTATAGTTGACCAATGTCCTTGTATATGAAGTTTTCTTCCTTTTAATGATTTTAGTGTGATTATGTTCATCTATACTGATTGACCTCCTACTTTTAATGTTTGACTAATATCCTTAAGTGGTCAACTGATATAACCTTTCCCTTTAGAATCTATTGCTTAAGTGAATTTGTTAAGAAACTAGTCACATACTTTGGTGGACCAATAACCAACATTGTTTAATCAACAATCAACTTTTATCAACCAATAGATTCCCTTCTCTATTTACTTAAGGACTTGGTCCATAATAAGGATCAACTACTAGACACTAGTTAATTAATGTAGTCGATTGGTTAATTAGTAAATTGACATTTGAAAGCATAATCGTTCTTCTTTCTTTTCTTCATCGTGCATTTTCTACTCATTCAATTTTTTTTATAAAACTCAAACTCATCAAATGAGGAATCTACAACTAAATACATTTTTACACTACTATGTATCTATTCACCTTGTCTTTTTAAACCATTATGAAGGACAACGTTGTTGATTAAGTTCTCTCCCTTAAAGCCCCACCCTATTCTGTTGTAACCTTTCCTTATTTGGAAAATTCCATGCTCCATTGCCTTACAACCTTAATTCATCCATCATCTATTAGGGTGAACTCTATTACAACCTTAATTCATCCATCATTTATTAGGGTGAACTCTATCTCTAATGATTTGTGGATTTCTAAAATATTTCATTTTTCTTTCAATTGGCATTTCATTTAGCTTGTGATCTTAAGCATATTTATGCATTTAATTTCATGAATTAGCCTTCGTATTGAATTATTTGGCAATTTAGACAAGTCAGGGTTTCAAAATTAAGGATTTCTCATTTATATACATATCCTTGATTATTTTGTCAAAATCAAAGATCCATCAGTGAATTTGAAGATTCATTTAAGGTCCCTAAACTATAAATTACATTAACTTGTATCTGATTTTTATCTAAATTGGATTTTTTGCTGTTTTAAATTAATCAATTATGTACAAATTTGATTTCCTAATTCAATTAAAAACTCATTAAAATAATTTATACATTTAATTTTGTTGAAATTTATTCATTCACCATCCAATTGAGTTATTTTAACTTAGGCTTTTTAAAGAAATTATGATTTTTTTAAATATAATACTAGGTCATATTTACTCAAATAAGACTGTTTCATTTCTTAACCTTAATGGTGTGCCTACACCTTTTCGTTAATATATTCAACATTTCTTTTATCATACTTTACACATTTTTAACTTTGATTTTTAATTTTTTTTGCATATGTTATGGTTTCTTTTGCATTATGCTTGAGATTACTCATTCCCTATTGTGATGGTTAAAATATTAAAGTTAGTGGGATTGAATTTATAAAAGTGTTTCTTTTATAGGTGAACATACACCATCAATACGCAGCCTTACCCCTACATAGTAGAGAGGCTGTTTCCGGTAGACCCACATGCATATGAGACAATAGACAAAGATGCAGGTAACAGAAATAAAAACATGATGCAGGTCAAAAGATTTAAAAACTTAAAAAAGCTATGCAACTGTGACAAGAAGATTTTAGAAAAGGAATAGATAAATAAAAATGCTATAAAATAATTAGATACATAATAAATAAATAAATAAATAAATAGGTAGGATAAAGTAATAATGAATAAGTAAAATAGAATAATACCATTTACAGAAAAGCTACCAAACTTCATTTAAAAGATGCAATTTTAAAAGACAAAATTAGTAAGAAAAAAGTAGGACATATATATACCTGATATGCTACAAAATTTTGCTTATACCTGATATGTTGCTAGGCTTTTTTCACCACTTCTTTAGACGTGCGTGTCATCCTTGAGTAGGGGCCCTTCTAATTTGCTTTGTAACATTCCAATTTTATTGGGTGTCCCCCAAAGGGACAACCAGTAGTTGTTGTATCCTAATAACTAAAGACTAATTTTCTACTTTAAGCTAAAAATCAAATAATATGTCAAAGAAAACAGACCCATAAATGCCTAAACTTAGCCAACAGTAACAATGTCAAAGAGAATCTTTTGAGATAATGAATAAGCGATGCCGCTTGTGAAATGAAAATTGCCTCATGGGCTAAACTACTACTACACAATCACATAATTTCGAAGAGAAAAACTAATGACAAGATCCCACTACAGAGATTATCTCTAGAAGTAACTTAATAGCAACAACACATCTGAATTATGCAATTTATGAGCAGACAAAGGAAAACACCCAACAGTTGAGTAATGGAACGTCAAATCCATTCCAAAGCATCAAGAAATAACACCTACCAAGAACAGAAACTTCAAGAAACAACGAGATATCACAAAATTGAAACTTTTCCCTTTTCCCCATTTCAGCTACCGCAAACTACGGAGGAAAGCATTTCGTCGAACACCTATCGTGCAAGAAAGTTGTAGTTCATAAATTGAAAAACCATTATCAAACTACCCTTCATACTGACTTAGATAGCTTAATACAAGCACATGCCAGCCTTATAAATCCAAACTTCCAACAAAATCTTTCACAAAACTCTAAATACCCAAACTAATCGATATCAAGAGACCAAAGATGTAAAGGAAAAACCAACAGATTCATCATTTATGGCAAAAAAAGAGGGAATAGGCAGAGAAGATCGGCATAAAAACTTAGTTCAATGAAATCCAAAATTCAAATCAGTAAAAAAAATGCATTTCGCTAAGTAGAAGCTACCAAATGATAGCCTAACACATTAGTACACAAGAATCCATAGCATTCAAACGAACCTTTAAGATCTCAAAGAACTAGATTCATATTTTAAGAATACCACAAACTGAAAACTTTGATGATATTGAATCGTTATAAATCATGAACAGACAGAGATCCTATGCAATGAACCAAAGGGTCAACAACTTTACCCATAAAACCTCCAAACAACAACTTCCACTTTCAGATCTAAGTTTATCAAAGTCAAGAAACAACAGATCTTACCAAATATAGTGTTGATAGGGTTCATGGTGACCTAATTCTTGGCCGCATCCCCGATCAAACGGTTGGTGGCGATGAATGCAACATAGGAAGGCTTCGTCCTGTTTCCTTGATCGTTGGCAATGATCTCAACGTGAAGAAGGTGTCTTTCGTGACAAATTTTAGAAGCTTCTCAATTGGGGAAGCTAGGCGATGGTGAAGGTGGAGGATTGGCTAAACTAGCGGCAGCATCTTCAGCCTCAGTAACTATCACCAGTGTATGAAGCTCCACCATATGATGATGGTCCTGATGAGCCTCTTTTGACTCTTCTGGGTCACACTATTGTGCTACCTGAAGATGATGAGGCCATTACTTCACAATCACATCATAGGTCTCTACCTAATGCTCATATGGCCATTATTGAGCATCAATTCACCATATTACAAAGTGAATTTGACTCCTTTTAACATATCATGATGCATCAACTTAATGATTTATATAGATTGATCAAGTCTCATTTTTTTCTTCCTTTAAATTGTTTTTTGATGTTTCTAAAATGGGGGAGAATTATTTTTATGATATTAAATTTATGGGAAGTGATGAAATTCAAGGTGAATTTTGGTTTATATAGTGATTTTAATCTATGTGGATTTTTTATACTTGAGTAAATTTATGGTTTGTTTAAGTAAATGTGTGGATGTTTCTTTTAAATTTGATATTTAATGTTTATTTTGTTTTTGATATTAAATTATGATGTATGCATGAATTAAGGTGAAGCTTATCTATATCTATGATTAATTTTATTATTGCTTTCTGATATCACAAATGTTTTATTATTATCAAAAAGAAGGAGATATTTGAACCAAAATAGGTTTTAATTGTTATTTTATATTAATTGTGATTATTATTTATTATTTTGATTTTTAGAGATTAGGTGAAAAATATACAGTACAACTGTACAGTATGACAATGGACTATTTATTGTTCTTTTATTGGATGTTTTGATGTGATTAT
>JAOSBN010068849.1:0-13291 GCA_027563595.1 Erythroxylum suave | reverse complement strand
CCATAATCCTAATGGGTTTAGGATTATGATATTCTTATTCCTAATAGGAATAGGGATTAGGGTTTCTCTATAAATAGCGAACTTATGTATCATTAGACGATATACAAAAACCCTAGCCGCCTAAAAACCTAGCCATTCTTTCCTCTTCCGAGAGAAACATTAGTGCAGCGTTCTAAAGTGTTTAGAACGTGCTAGCACACATTAGCCGTTGCCTGGATCATTTATCCTCGTGTGGATACCGATAGAGGACATTCGCGTGTTGCAGCGTCTACAAATCTGAAAATCAAAAATCAATCCGCGTCAAGAGGTAATTTCGTACTAATGTCAAATTTTGTATTATACTTCTTGTTGTTGTATGGTCTATTCCACTATGTATTATGAATACTCAGGCCATAGGTGATCTAACAATAAATAGTAAAGCTTGCCACTTCAATAAATAAAATCCCTAAAATTTTGTAATACTAACATTCATAAGGTGTGATCAAACCTTATACAAGTTAGTAGTCTTTTTGGTTTCAAAGAAACTTGTTATTTTTATTTTTATTTTGAATTAATAATAAAAATAATAAAACAAAAAATAAAATAGATTTTTAAAAATTAAAACAAATAAAAATAAAGTAAAATGAAAGAATAAAATTATTTATATTTTAAAAATATAATTCTTATATTAATAGTTAGGAAAACTAAACAAAACCCTAATTCTTTTGTTTTTTTTTCAATTTCCAGCCAACAACCTTAGTAACATTCCAAAACCATAGTAGTGTCCTACAATAACATGCACAATACTTCTCAAGCATAACAGTGTCCTAAGTAGCACCAATTGATGCACTAAAAGACCAAACATATGCCCAAATTGTAAATGATACAAGCTCTAGCCAGTTAGAAATCACCTAGCTTCTATCCTATTGATCACAATCTCCAACTAGCAACACACACCAAGCTAGCCCATTTCCAACTAGCTAGCCACTTCGTAACGTCTGACAAGATTGTCCCACATTCAACACACCAATAGGCACTAGTATTATTTTAATGTTATATTTATTTTTTTACTTCATTTTTATTAATTACTTTTAGTTACTTTACCTTCATTTTAATTTTACGTATTATTATGTCATTTTCATTATTTTTTGCCTTAGTTGTCTGTTTATACTTGCCATCATTAAGGGACATTCCAAAGATAATGGTAAGATCACAGAAAAAATCTACAGTAAATCTAACTATACAATATTAATCCACTACATGACCTGCAAATAGTACCAATAAGAAGCATGTTTGAATAATGAAAAACACCTCTATCTTACATCCAGCTAAATCAGACTTATGGGGTTATCTTGCTTTTAACTCTAAAGAATGAAAATAATGGTAAACTGCTCTCAAAATCTGACATATTAATGCAAGTAAGTATATGCATTACCTATATTTCAAGGAATTGCATATTAAAGAAAAGTTTGATGATTTGCCTATTGACATGAGTTAGAGATATTTTGTGGTAATTTGTTGTTTGATATTCATTGAATTAACTAGGGAGTTTTATAATGCCTTTAAATTTGATAAACCAAATAATTTTATTTTAAGTACTCCAAATGTAGTGATAGTTGTACATTAGTATGTGTTTTTCTAAGTTATGCATTAGTATGTGTTTGTCTAAGTATTCGGCATGTGTTTCTTGCATAATTGGTTATTATTGTTGTTTTTTAGGACTTATTTTTGTTTAGTTTGATCTTCATTATTATTCTTTTATGTTTGATGTTGATTTAGGGTAAGAATTGATCATTTTGATGTAGGAATGGTGGGTGGCCACCTTTGTAATTAAGCTAGGGACCAAGAGAGGAGACGAGAAGTGGAGGAGTTCTAAGACAAAAACCAACGATCATGGGATTCATACTAATTCCCACGATCGTGGGAGCCTTATTATGAAGAGATATACAGGTTTCACTTCTTTTTAAGTTTTAATTATGACTATATAAGGGCACAAACGCCTAGGGCTGAAAAGGGGTTGTGAGAACTCCCCTATTTGAGCTGAAAAATAGCTTTAGAGCCTAAAGAGAGTTAGAAAATCAAGATTTCCATTCCAAATTAGGCAAAGAGTAGACCAACTCCAGATTTTCTAGATTTGGGCAAAGTAGAGGAGGAGCTTGCTTCATCTAGTTCTTTTTTTGTTTTTTCTCTTCTAGCATCGTTATTATGGATTTTCTAGTTTTTGGGGATGTTAATAACATTGTGAGTGGCCGAGTTATTTATAGAGATTACATTTGAACTCCTGCTTTGTTGATTTGAATGAATGATGCTTTTGAGGAATGTTAAGTTTATGCCTTGCAATATATTGAGAAATTGAGTTAGGTAAATTTTAACTAATCATTGTATACCATTATGTATGGTTATACAATGAGAACTAGCACTCTATAGACCTAAATGTATCAAGTTAATTGATTAGTTAAAGAGAGATCTTGGCTAATTAGTTGATTACCCATAGGATATCTTCTTGACTGGTTGAATTGGTGGATTGATTTTGTAGATTGAGAGATTGCTTAACCATTTCCCTTTAATTTGGCAAGGTACAATTAATTACACCTTGAGAGAGGGTAGTTAATATGTTAGGACATCTTATGTGATGTACAATTTAATTAACAAGGTAGGTGGGAGATAAGATAGAGAAAAAGTGATCTCTAATTGTTAAATCTTGAATTCTAAGTTCTGCACTTTTGCTTTATCATTTGTTCAATGTTAGTTGTTTGATTTACTTTAATTTTTTAGTTTATATTCAGTAAAATTAGTTCTAAAATGAAACAGTTTGAATTAAGTAGCATTTAAACACAATCTTTGAAGGATCGATATCTGTTCTTTACTACAAGTTACACCCCGTATACTTGCGGTTTCGAGCATAAAACTAGTTAATTGGTTTGCAATCAACATGTAGTACAGTGAAAATTAATGGTTGTTGAATTTAAATAGAACATCACTCAATTTGGTCTTAGGATTGATAGATGAGGAATATGCTAATTTGACCTACTGCAAAAAATTTGTTGTGGAATATGGTGATTTAGATTCTTTTAAAGTGTGGAAATCAATATTGTAATATCCTATTTCTGGAACATAATTGGGGTTTAACTATGGATCGTTGCACATAAGTAATAGCATTGGGAATTTAAGAAAATGCATGTCACTGACATGCATAACATAAGCATATACACATATTAATTATAATTTTTACACATTACATGTTAGCATATACACTCAATTGACATGTTCCAAGGTATGAAAGATTTAATATGACTATGATGTGAATTATAAATTGTTATTTCTTGAATTTTGGTATGATTGGATTTCAATTATTAATTTGAAATTAATTGTGATTAATTAGGAAATTAATGAATTAAAATGTACATTTGGACTAAGACAAATGTTAAGTGGTAAGATAATTTGATACATCAATAATTAGGGTGATTAAGCTTATAATTGAATGACATTTGACATAGTTAAATGAGTGACAAATGGATTAGTAATTAATTGACTAATGGACCAATTATTATGTGACAGGTGGACTAATTATTTGGAGACATGTGGACTAATTAGTGACTAATGGTAGCATCTTAAGGTGATTAGTGGTAGCTTATTAAGTAGACATGTGGGAGGCATGCTATGTAACAAATGTCTTCGTTTAATGTTAAAACCTAGCATATTGATGAGGCAAATCCTAGTAGCAAAGTTTATGCTGCTTTGTTCATTGTTCACCACTGAAACTACATTCAACTTCTCTCTAAATTTTGGTTAAACCATAGCCAAATTGTTACACGAAATGTACATGTTAATCCTTCACAAAATAGTCAAAAAACCAACTTATTGCTACCTTCATCTTGTTGTTGAAACTAGTTCACGATCATCTTGAGTTTGTGTTGATCTCGCTTACATGGAGACTTGGTTTAATCTGGAGTTTTGTACTGAATTGGAAGCCCCATAGTAAGATATTTGATCTTTATGGCATGCTTAGTAGTATGAGAATGATGCTAGAATTGGAATTAAATGAATGAGATATTGGAAATAACATAGGTTGGAAAAATGTTGCGTGAACTTCGAAGCTTTTATGTTTGTTCTTAGAGTATGAAAACCATGGAATTATAGGTTGAATGATGAATGAATTAGGTCTGGATTTGATATGTTAAAAAGTTGAATTTATGCCAAAGAAAGATGTGAATATAGTGTTCATAAATTGAGAAGGAATTAGGACTATATGTATGATAATGTATGATAGAAAATGGTTTAATTTTTAATGCATCAAAGACCATAGTTTTGAGCTGGAATTGGAGTATAATTCAGTCCTTAATGAGGTTGCATAATGAGCATAAATTCTGGAAAATTGGATGTGTAAAAGATGTTTTGATATATAAGAAATTTGTAGAGAATTGGAAGAAAACATGCAGGGCATGATCGTGGCCTTCAATGCATAATCATGTCCTGATTATTTTGGTTCTATCACGATTGTGGCCATCATTGCACGATCATGGCCTGTTGCATATGTTTCTGTCACAATCATGGCAAGGTTTAACATTATTGTGGGCAAGGTTTGAACACAAAATTTTGTCTTTGAACTGATGTTTATGACAAATAATTATAGTATAATATCCTATGATGCATTTGGGCTTGAAATGAGCCTAATCGGATGTTGGACATTTACGTGATACAGATTATATCCATCCTTATAAAGTCATCAAAATCACTCCTCCTAAAATTGTTGGCATTCGTTACCTTACCAATGTAAGTCTTCATAATTGGGTCATTTTGAATTTATCAAGAACTTTTAAGTATTTATTCTAAGCATACTTTGCATTATTTAAAGTCTTTTACTTATCTGATGTGCGGATATAGAGGCTATATTCTCATTTTCCAAGTCCCAGTCATTGACATTTGTAGTGAAATATAAGATTGAGAATAAAACTCTTAGATACTCTGCTATCACAATCTCTTGTAAACTTTTACATACATCTTATTTTATGTTTAATAACATCATAAAATAGTTGAAGGATTAAGTGAATCAATTCGCTTGTAATGCATTAAAATTAGTGCTTTAAATGTTTAAGAGATAAAATCTTAGTTAAATGGAATCTGTAAATGCAATAAAACTACAACAAAAAAATATAATTGCAGATAGGTGAGCACGAGACAATTATATGATGGAGTTAAAGATAAGAAATGTTTAAGAGTTATTGTTGGCAGGTAGCTTAAAACTAGATTATGTTAGTTAGAGTAAAGTTATTTTCTTTTTAGGTGGATTATGTTAGTTATTGTTAGGGACTTGTTATAACTTCCATCCTAGGCAATTTTCGTTTTGGTTAGTTGTGCTTCTTTGTTCATATTTTGCTAGTTTATTTGACTAATTGTAGGCTTTCATAATATTTGATAAAATTGTAGAAACATTTTGACTAGGTTACGACTTATGTGGGTATTTTTATTGGGCATTATTCGTTGTATTTATTGTCCTCGCCACCCCTACACTAGGTTTGTCTCTACTGGGTGTTCATTTCTCTATTTCTGGAGTATAAAGGTACTTATTTTGATATCTTTGTTTTCAATTTTATTTTTTATGTGTGCTTTTATTCATGTTAATCATTGAAATGGGCTTTGGCTTAATGTTTCTGAAGTACGATTTATTTATCTACAAGTAAACATCTCAATTATGTAATGCTTAGATGAAGAAACAATATAATTCTACAAAGTCCTCTCCAAATATTGTGATTATTTAGTTGATATGAATGATAGATACTTGAAATTAGTTGACATCATATGCAACCTAAACTATTTCGTTGTTAATTAACATTACAGAAATTTATACACATGCTATAATACAATGCTTTCTTCTTAAGTTATTTTTAATGTGTAAACTAATAATCTTTGGTTTGTAAGATTAATATGCATACTACCATCATTATTATTATATCGAACAATGAACTTATTTTTTTAGATGTATACACGATTAATGATAGTTATGATTTGCATTGTGTTTTAGGGTTTAATTTGTTAGGTATTTAGTGTTAATTTGAGTTTTGAGTGTGTATTTATGTGTTAATTGTGTTAATTTATGAGTTTAATTGTTTATAAGGGTTAGTACGAGTCTTTGAGCTTAAATGTTATATTTTTTAGGTAATTTGATATGATTGTGAGTGTTTTAGGGTAAATGGCAAAGAACGGAGAACTTTCGAGGAGTTTTAAGTCAAAAACATAGCTCACAATCATGGCAAAACAAGTCATGATCGGGTTAGAAAGTGACGAACCAACAACAACCAGGCTACGATAATGCACTTTGGGCACGGATGTGACAAAGAGCTATAAACTAGGCCATGATCGTGCACTTTAGGTCATGATCATGATAGAGAGTGTTAGGCTCTAGCCACGATCATGGCCTACGTCTAATTGACACAAAAACTCGATTTTCGCAAGACTTTTTGGACGAAATCAACCCAAGGGCTTCCAAAGTATAAATATAACATTACAAGACAAATGCAGCATTTTTTGGAGAGAGCCTTGGAGAGCCTTTCACATCAGCCACATTCCGAAAACCTTAGAGAGTTATTGAGAGATTGAGGAAGGAGACGAAGGAAGAGACACACGAAGAAGAAGCTTGACAAAAAGTAATTCTCAGAATAGGTGGTTTCCCCTAATCACTGGCTCCACGAGTCTGTTCTGACAGTATTTGCTATTTTTATTTCAATTTTATTGATGTATGAAATTAGGAAAATTATTAAGAATAGTTGTTGTTGAATGTCTATTTGTTGTCTAAACTCATCTTTGCAATTTTGATTCTTAAAATTAATGAAGTTTGATTGATTGTTTTTTATTTAGCTTAATTGTAATTCAATATTTGTTGCTAATAATTTGGAAATAAACTAAGAGGGTGAGCTAAGTGAATATCATCAAATTGGGCTAACGAGAGTTATGTAGTTTGATAGATAAGAATTGAATCAAACTAGTGAAATCATGTAACAAGATATAGAGTATAGATTTTCGGTAGGTTATTAGACAAGTTCATAACTAATTTAGGTTGTGGGTTATTTGGAAATCAAGAGATTACAATTCCATAATTTAAATTAGGGATTATAAATTAGGCTTAAAGATTATAACTCGAGAGAGTAATCCAACCTAAGACCTTCTAGACCCAGTAATTCGGTAATTGCATAATTGATTAGATTTTTATTGATTTCATATTAAAACCCTTTTCTCTCACTTGGTAATTTCTAAGTTGATTTTGGATTTGGTTATGTGAATTACTATTCTTTTTATATTTTATGAGTTTTAATTCTAGTAATTAATTGTTTGATTTATTTATTTTTTGCATTAGTTGTTTATTTAGGTTTATTGGGAATTTAGTCAAGCCTTAGATTTTAGGATTAGATTACCCTCCTTATGGGAACAATACCTTAGATACCACGTGGATGACCTATGCACTTGCAAAATATCAAGGTTAAAAAAATAGTAAAACTTAGCACAAGTGACCTATCGATCAAGTTTTTGGCATCGCTACCGGGGAGGTGATAGTTTAGTTCTATAGTTTATAGTTTAGTTCTATAGTTTAAGGCATTAAACTAGTTTTTATTTCTTATTTTTATTTCTTTTGTTTTATTTTAGAATCATGCTCTTGCATGAAAACAAGAGTCACAAGAGGTTTGAGTTGTGCTGCGGAGACAGTAGATTTAGATATTACATGATTAGAACAAACTCTTAAGAAAACTCGACGAGAGGAAGATAAAGAGATAGGAAAATAATCAATGGCTGAGGAATTCCAACAAAACATGGACCAAAGAGCTAATTAAGGACGGCAACAAAAGACCCTGACGGACTTTAAGAGGCCAGGGTTCAACCTGTCAAACCAAAGAGTGGCTAGGATGCCTATTCAAGCAGCCTTATTCGAAATTAAACCTACACTTCTCAATATGCTTTAGTAGAACGTGTAGTTTTGTTGATTGGCTAACGAGGATCCTAATGTGCACAAATTGAATTTCCTCAAGATTTGTGATACTTTTTGATATCATCAATTGTCCGAGGACATGGTGTGATTTAGGTTGTTTCCCTTTACACTTAGGGACAAAGTGAAGGCTTGATATCATTCACTGACCCCAGCTAACATCACGACGTGGGAGTAGCTTTTGTATGCCTTTTTAGACAAATACTTCCTATTGAATAAGACCATAAAGATTATAAAGGAAATCACCAATTTCAAACAAGGTGACGGGGAGTCGATTTACGAAGCGTAGGAAAGATATAAGGACCTGTAAAGGAAGTGCCCACCCCATAACCTACCAAAAGAGTTCCTTTTATAGACTTTCTATAATGGAGTGAACCAACTGACTAAAGGCATGATTGATGCAGCGTCAGGAGGATCCTTGATGCGAAAGACTGTTGACTAAGCAAAGAAGTTGATTGAGGAGATGGCGAGCAATAGTTGCTTATGGAAAAATGAGTGAGGTAGGTAGCCTACTACTTTGAGAGAGCAAAAGGGAATTGTCAAGGTCGATCAAATGAGGGAGATGCAGGCAAAGATCGACAATTTGACACAACAACTCAGCAATATGAAGGCATAGTCATCAGCTCAGGTTAAAGTTGCACAAGTGAAGTGTGAGTTATGTGCTCAAGTAGACCATGATACTGTAGACTGCTATTTAATGAAAGAAGACAATCAGGAGCAAGTTAACTATAAGGGGGTGCAATTTGGACGAGGAGGGGGTAACAATTTCCACTCCAACACTTACAAACCCAGGTGAAAAAATGCCTCTAACTTCTCATAGTCGAACAACACTAGCGGCCAATTCAGGCCTTAGGGACAGCCGAGCTTTTAGTAAGATAAAGCAACCTTTATGGAATCAAAGTTGGATAAGATTTTGGATAAGATCGAAGGCATAAGGAGGCACATAAGAGGCTCGAGAGCAAATTTGAGTAAGTAACGAAGAATCATGCCTCGTCCGTACACAATCTAAAAGTCCAAGTAGGTCAATTAGCGAAGGCAATGTCTACTTGAATTGCTGGAACTCTTCTAAGCAATACCTAGTTTAACTCAAAGGAATGTATCATGGTTATCAGTTAGACTCAATATGGAGAATCTAAAATGGGTACAGGATGAAGGTAAAGAAGACCTTCCAGGTGAGCTCGTGATCGAGTCACTCAACACAACTTGACAGGTATTCATGTTCCCTATTGCACAGTAGCGGGAGTTATATACAAGGAAGGTAGTGGAGAAATTATAGGAAATTGAGCAAAACAAGGTCGAGGAAGTGACGAAACAGGTATAAACAAAGCTTAAATTACAAGAGTCTATCAGGAAGAAGGTTAAGGAGTGACCATTGGAAAACGATCCCAATATAACAAAGAAGAAAGAGGACCCAGGGGACTTTTTCATCCCCTGTAGTATCAACAAGATCATCATAGATAGGGTACTTATGAATTTAGGCCTGAGCATAAACATAATTCCCTACATCTTCAGTTTGAAATTAGGGTTAAGAGATTGAGTACCCACTTGGTCAAGAAGGCCAATAAAACAATGCATAAGCCGATGGGGATTATAAAAGATGTGCCGGTAATAGTTGATAAATTTACCTTACCCACAAACTTCTATATTTTGGACATTAGCAAAGATGAGGACATCCTGATAGTTCTTAGATGACCATTCTTGGCCACTACACGTTCAATTATTGATATTATATGAATAGGAAAGAGCATATAAACTTCAAGGTGATTGGAAGAGAATACGAATCTCCTTCACTTTTAGTAGACATCAAAGAAATTGAACCTTGAGCATAATGTACGGATATAAAGGATCTAAGGAATGTTTTCAGGAAGAAGCACTTGTGAAGGAGAAGGAGCATAAAAGAGAATTGTAAGGACAGTGATAACTACAGCATGGTAGCTAAAATACAAACTTTGAGATTAATGACAACACTACCATCAAACCATTCATTCCAATCACCATGAGCTTATGAAGTGTCGAGCTATCGATGTTAAAAGAAGAGCTGCATGAGAGGCAACCCATGGAAAAATTAGTTTCATTGTTTAATTTTGTTAAAACATTCAAAATTCTATAGTTAGGTTTATTTTTTTGTTTCGAATAAAATTGAGAAAGGAATTGGATTTCAAAATTATATAAATGATTGTGCAAGAATGAAGAGAGAGGCAAAAAAAGGACACAAAGAATCAAGTAGTGAAAGTGAAGAGATTGAGAAAAGAACAAAAAGAAGAAAATCAAAAGTGGTGGTATGCTACAGGCTACGATCACAGAACAAGGAAGGACTAAAAATTTTAAAGAAATTTTAATCATTTTACCCTTATTACCAACTATATATTCAGTTCTATCTTCACTCTCAGTTTCATTTTCACTTTATCTCTTTAGAATTCAAGCATCCAAACACTCTCACCTCTCACTAAAAATTTCAACCTTCCAAAATTCTTCTAAATTCTATCCAAGTATGCCTTGCGTTAAACAATCAGCTCGATGGGAGTCTTATGGGCAATAGCAAGTTGTAAGAAGAAAAAGAAGAAACTGAGCAGCGGACTTCAAAGCCCCTTTCCCAATCTACATCAAGGAGGAAGGTACTCGTTTCTGGTCATTAAATGCTAAACAAATTTTAGTTCTAAAATACTTTGATGTTGACACACTAGTTAGGTTAGAGTTGCGTGAGTGGGTAGAAAACTTAGTTGATAGAAGCCAGTGGGGCCAATTCATTTGATTCCAATTTCTTATTTATCAAGAGATTACACTGGAATTTTTCACCTCACTAAGTTATGAGCCTAAGAACCTCAAAGAATTGTGGTTTAGGTTGAGAGGAAGGGCTTATAAATTAAATGTCGAACTCATATGTGAGATGTGTGGATTCCCCAAGTCTACCATAGTCGATCAACATGATTATTTTCATCCTTCTCAATCTAGAGTATGCTTACTACAATTGAGCAATTTTACATTAAAAATGCTCATAACAACATTATAAGGTCCTATGCATACTTGTTGCTATAAAAATTCATGTTTCAACTGGTTTTTGACAAGTCAAAAACCAACAAGTAATCCACAAAGGAACTTTTTATGTTGTGATGCATGGACCACAGTATTCCAGTATACACATCCACACATATGCTGCAAGCTATTGTTGCTGCTTCGCACAAAAGATGCAACAATCTAGGAATGGGGAACATACTGTTTGCCTTTACAGAATATTTTGGGGTGGATCGTAGTGGACTAACTATCCACTCACCTAAATTACTAAACCACCACCACTTATGGCAGGTTGAAATCCTTAAGTCCCACAATATGGAGCTTAGGGACATCAGCCAAAAGACAAGTGTCAGAATTAGGGCACATCAAACGAGCTCAAGTTTAGTGCCATCTTGACAAAAAGAATCCACCAGTGAAGAAACCAAGGAAGAAGAAGAAGATTAAGAACCAGGCTGGAAGAATGTTTTGGATGAAATCCCCAAAACCAATAAGACACTTACAAAAATGACACGGACTCAACGACGCTAGAGCTAAGATATCCGATCAATTTATTGGTATTTTGAGTCTTAGGGTGTTCACTTCCGACCTCTGACACCATCACCACCTCCATCTCCATAGGATTTATGTCTAACCCAAATTTTTCTTTTCCAATTTAGCCTTTAGTTTTATTTTTAAATGTTTTTAAATTACTTTCTTTCCACTTTAATTTATGTCCTTTTCTTTATATGCTTATGCTTGTTTCCTTCTTACATTGAGGATACTATATTGTTAAAATGTGGGGAGGGATTCCGTGTTTTACTCTTTTATGTGATTTTGCATACTGTATGATAGTTATTAGGTTACATTGTGAGGATTGTTTGAATGTTTCAATGGCTTAGATGGAGTGAAATCTATTTATTTGAACATAGTCTATTAGGTTGTAAATAACCATTAACTCGCAAAATTAGTGAATTAGGATTCTTTGGATAAATATACAACTAAATTGGGACTTAATGTAAGTTTAGCACCTTTAGATTGTCACATTCATTCATAATTTGAGGCCTTTCAACTTAAGTAGCTTTACTAGAATTTTTTCATGAAAATGAATAGCTAAAACAACAAGGTAGGTAATAAATGGTGAAAAAAATGTGTAAGTTTTGTTAAATAAATCAACCTTTGGGTTATGTATAAAGTTAGTAGCTAGTTGAAAATGTGACGTAGCTAAGTAATCGGATCGACACGCATCACAAATGTGTGCCTTCGTGTCAAAAGGCTATAATGATTTTTCAACCAAGTAGATTAATAAAAACATGACCTAGTTAAGTAACCAGATCGACATTCATTACCAATGTTTTCCTCCGCATAAAAAGACTAAGTCTATGTTTAATTAAAAAATCATTTTCTTAATAAAAACCGACCAAATTTGTAAATAGTTTGACTTTTCATGACAATATACTTAGGAACAACTATAGAGTCTGAAGGACCAAAGAATTATTAATGTGTGTATACAATCAAAAAGGGTAAAAAAATTAACACTTAGATCTTGATTAATTTGTATATTTAGCTCAATCCTCTTATATATAGATTTTGCATGTTAATGATTAAATATAACTTGTCAGATTGTGTTCAAGATTTAATTTAATTCATAAAGATAAAGCCATTGCCTCATTATTGCATTATGTGTTACGTGTTTATTGTGTGCTTGTTGCTTTGTTTTCTTGAGAACAAGTAAACATTTAAGTGTGGGGACGTTGATAGTTGTGATTTGCATTGTGTTTTAGGGTTTAATTTGTTAGGTATTTAGTGTTAATTTAAGTGTTGAGTGTGTATTTACGTGTTAATTGTGTTAGTTTATGAATTTAATTGTTTTTATGGGTTAGTATGAGTCTTTGAGCTTAAATGTTACATTTTTTAGGTACCTTGATGTGTTTGTGAGTGTTTCAGGGTAAACGGTGAAAAACAGAGAAGTTTCAAAGAGTTTCGAGCCAAAAACATAGCCCACGATTGAGGTACAACAGGCCACGATCGTGACAGAGAGCGACAAACCAGTAGCAGTCAGGCCATGATCGTTCACTTTGGGTCATGATCGTGATAGAGAGGGTTAGGTGTTGGCCACGATCGTGGCCTACATCAGATTGACATAAAAACTTGAGTTTTACAAGACTTTTTGAACTATTTCGACCCCGAATCAACCCTAGGACTTCCAAAGTATAAATATAACATTACAAGATAGATGCAGTAGTTTTTGGAGAGAGCCTTAGAGAACCTTTTGTTAAGTCAAAATTTTGACTTCACGTATAAAGTGATTTTGATGACAAACAAAGATAAGACAGAATGAAAAGCAGA
>JAOSBN010068797.1:0-13294 GCA_027563595.1 Erythroxylum suave | reverse complement strand
AAGAAGAGAATAGCATCCAATGCATCACTTCTTACTTTAATCAATTATAAAGTAGCCAATAAATGAGACTCTTCTCAGCGATTCACGCTCATGCCCACTTCTTTATCTTTTTCTTGATCCTTCTCACTTAGCTGAGTAGGCTCCTCTCTTGTCCTTGTGGGGTGGTTCAATTTCCTTCCCACTTCAAAGTGTGATAGCCTTTAGTTTCTCCTTTGATTTTTTTCCTAAAGTACTAGGAACATTTCCAAAATTCCTCATAGAAAATACATTTTTCAGTTGACTCACTTGGCTTTATAAATTACAAATGGAAGATGCATGGCTCCTAGTGACTTCCTCAAATTTATCTTTCAGCTTCTTGTGTGCATTATCTAAAGTCCCAAGCTTATCTAGAACTTTGTCCAACTTGGCTTCCATTGAGCTTGTTTTATCCTATTGGAAGCTCAATTGCCATTGAGGCCAAAACTACCCTCTATTGTTATTTTTTGACTAGGAGAAATTGGGGTGATTCTTCCACCCAGGGTTGTACATGTTGGAGTAGGGATTATTACCCCTCCTTGTCCAAATTGTGCACCCATATAGTTGACTTGCTCCAGTTGATCTTCTCTCATTAGGTAGTAGTCCAACATATAATAATCCATTTGGCCTCATAGCAGACACTTCAATTGCGCGACCTTTACTTAAGCTGAAGATGATGCCTTCATATTATTGAGTTGTTGCATCAAGTTGTCAATCTTAGCTTGCATCTCCGTCATTTGATCGGCTGCGAGAGCTCCCCTCTACTCCCTAAAAGTAGTAGGTTGCCTACTTCTCTCACTCACCCATAAGAAGTTGTTACTAGCCATCTCCTTTATTAGTTCTTCTGGTTCATCGACCGTCTTTCTCATTAAAGATCCTCCCGACATGGCATCGATGGTGCCTTTAGTATGTAGGCTTACTCTGTTGTAAAACATCTACAGTAGGAACTTAGGTTGTGGTGTGGGAATCTCCACTACAGGTCCTTATAACGCTCCCATGCTTCATAAATAGACTCCCCATATCCTTGTTGGAAATTGGTAATTTCCTTTATTATCTTCGTGGTCTTCATCAGCGAGAAGTATTTATCTAAGAAAGCATGCAGCAGCTATTCCCACGTCATAATGTTAGCGGGGCTCAGTGAATGACACCAAGCCTTCACTCTATCTCTAAGCGTGAAGGGAAACAACCTAATCCTAACAGCGTCTTCTGACATCTAGTGATATCGAAAGGTATCACAGATCTCGAGAAAACTCACTATGCGTGCATTCAGGTCTTCATTCGCTAGTCCATAGAATTAGATATTTTGCTGAAGCATGTTTAGGAAGGTTGGCTTAATTTCAAATGAGACCGTTTGAACAGGTGGTCTAGCCACTCTTTGGTTTGCCGGATTGAACCCTAGCCTCATAAAATCCATGAGGGTCCTATATTGTTTTCACCCAGGGTTAACTTCTTAATCCACGTTTCTTTGAAATTCCTCAGCCATTTGCAATTTTTCGATCTCTTCTTATTCTCACCGAGCTTTCCTATGGGTTTGTTTTACACCCATTATGTCTAAGTCTATCGCCTTTGCAACACGAATCAAACCTCTCGTAACTCTTATGTTCATGGAAGAACACAATTCCTAAAATAAACGAACGAAAAAAGAAAACAAAAATTGAAACTATTCTAACTCCTTAAACTATAGAACTAAGTTGCCTTCCCCGGCAACGATGCCAAAAAAATTTTCGCTTAAGGTTACACCCTAAGTTTTACTATTTATAACCTTGGTAATTACCGCAAGCACACGGGTCGTTCGCGTAGTACCTAAGGTGTCGATCCCATGCGGAAGGGAAACTAGTCTTAAAATCTAAGGTCATCCTAAACTACAATAATTCTAAACAAATATCTAGTGTAGAAATTAAAACAATCAATAACCGAATATGAAAATAAAGTGTGAAAAGAGAAAATAAAATAGCAAACTCACAACCAACTTAAAATTAACCTAGAAATTACCAAGGGAGAGTGAATTCCGACTTAAAGGGTCTAGACTATCCCAGGGTGAATTACTCTCTCTCGAGTTATAATTCTTAACCCTAATTGTTAATCCCTAATTCAAATTATAGGAATTACGATCTCTCGATCCATAATTGGTCCCAAATCTAAATTAGTTCTAAAACTGCCTATTAACCTATGGGGAATCTATACTCGATCTCCGGTTACACGACTCTACCGATTTGATTCAACTCTCTACCTATCGATTCACCTAACTCTCATTAGCCCAAATTGATGATTTTTATCTAGCTCACCCTCTTAGTTTGTTGCCAAGTTATGAAGAATTGAAATTGAATCACAATTAAATCAAAAGAAACACAATCGAATAAACTTTGATAATCTCAAGAATTAAAAACCCGAAGGTGAGTATACACAGCAAATCAACACTCAATAACAGTAATTCCAATCAATATTTAAATTTCATACATCAATGAAATCAAAATACAAATAGGAAATACTGTCGAAATGGACTTGAAGGTAGCAATTGCGGGAAACTGCCTGTTTTGGGAAGTACTTCGGATCAAACTTGTCTCCATGTCTCTCTTGGTTCATCTCCTTCCTCAATCGCTTGAACTCTCTCTAGGTTTTCTCTCGGAATTGACAAATCTCACTTTTTACACGACTCTCTAGGCTCTCCAAAGACTGCTGGTGGCTGTCATGTAATGTTCTATTTATTCCGTCGAAGCCCTAGGTCAAACTCAAGGGTGAGATGGTCTGAAAAATCACTCAAAATTTGAGTTTTGTGTCAGCCTAACTCAGGGCACGATTGTGGTCATGCATGTCACAATCATGGCCAACACTTTAACCTTTTTGTCATGATCGCGACCTAATGTGGACGATCGTGGCCTAACTTGATGCTTTCTGTCACATTTGTGGCCTAATTTGCACAATCGGGGCCTGGTTGTTGCTGGCTCTTCCTTTGCTGTCACGATCGTGGCCAATGTCCTTTGGCCCAAAAAATCTTCAAATCTTTACAGTTCTTCCCTATTTACCTTGCAACATTAGCATACACATCTAGGTACCTAAAAATATAATAATTATGCTCAAAGATTCAAAATAACCCATAAAACACTTAAACACACAAACTAACATAATTACACCCTAAATGCACACTTAACACTCAAATTCACACTAAATACATAATAAATCACACCCTAAAACATCATACAAAACACAACTATCAAACTGTTGGAGCTATAACTGCATCACATCATAAGCACCAGCTGGCTTATTAGGCTTTGCCCTAGTGGAATGTCGTTGATAACTATTTATATCCATCTCCTTCATTAACTATTAGGTTACATCAGAATTCTTGCTATTGAAAGTACCTCTAGTTGTTGTGTCTATCATCTACTTAGTTGATAGGTTTAGACAATTATATAATTTATGAACCTAAAACCATGTAGGAAGTTTGTGCTCTGGGCATATCCTCAATTAGTCCTTAAAAATCTCCAATGTATCATATAATTTTTCTAACTCAATCTGAGCATAAAAGGGATATCATTTCTCATCTTATTAGTTTTGGTTGGTGGGAAGTACATCAAAAAAATTTCAGCCATTCAATCCCATATTGTGATAGATCCCTAAAAAATAGAATTCAACCACCAATTAGTTTAGCTCCTAAAAAAAAAGAAATATCCTTAATTTAATTACATCGTTAATAGCTCAATTCATTATTTTCTATATAAACATTAAGGTCCTCATCTTATAACCTATCAAAATGAACAAACCACTATATCATCTTAATAATATTTGGATTGATCTCAAAATCATTTGTTGTAACAACTGGCTTGAAAATACTATATTCAATTCCAATTAACGATGGTCTCACATATTCAAATATGGTCCTCTACGATTCTACCATGGTTTTTGGTTGCTCGAATTCAAACTCTCAATAACTCTTCTTGCCTATGTCTAGGTCTTGTTCCAAAGTTATGAAAACATATTCTCTCAATTTCAGTATCTTCTTCAATAAACTCAGGGGCATTATCTTAGTTCATAAACGAGTTGAGCTCCCAAAATAATGATAAAATAAAAAGAATCTAGTAATTAAAAATAAAATAAAACAAATGAAAAAGAAGAATAATGGCTATATTAATAGAAATTAAAGATTCATAATATCCTAGTCCTTAGTAATAGTGCCAAAAACTTGATGTTCAATTTTCTACTGTATAGATTTTTCTAAGCGAGTGTACTTACCACTTTGTAGTACAACTTATAAAGTACCAAGTGTTGATCCTGCAAAGACTTTGAATACTAATATTAACCCTTCTTTCTATTAACTAACTGACAATATGGAGATGATGATTGATTAAAATCAAAATTAATGTAATAAAATAAGACACTTCAATATAAATAATAAACTAGAACAACTATTAAATCAAGAAATAATTAACAAAAATAGTGGTACCCTGTTCATATTAAATAGTGGTACCTGTTCCCAACATACAAAACGGGCATTTACCTCTTGAACATGGGTGTGCAACACACATAATCTATCAACATGACTCAAACTCTTCAAACACAACCATGTAAGCTGAAATTTATAAATAATAAAGAATAAAGAAAAGTGCTGAGATGTGTACTAGGTCATGTTCTTGCTCTCCGGATTCATAACTTGGTCAAAACAACTTCAAATCATTCTAAACTTGTCTAGATTCATCCATTTTACTCTAAGTAAGTGAAATTACAACTTAAAGACCAATATGAATGAAGTAAGCACCATAAACAAAAATAAATAAATAAAATGCATTAAATAAAAACCTAAAAAGATAAATGAGGAAGCATTTATTAGTATGTTTCAAAGGATTAATAGAAAAATTATAAACCTTGCATAACATCAATCTTTCAGTGAGAGAGATTATCTTTTGGCACAATATCTAGAAAATGAAATAAAAAGAGAGACTACGAAGAATGTTTTATATTATAGTAGAGTTGGCAGCCTGATGTATGCTTAGTTCTACACTAGACTAGATATTGCATTCATTATTGAACTATTAGGTAAATATTTATCATACACAATTATATACCACTCAAATGTAGTTAAATGAGCTTCGAAATATCTTCAAGGAATAAAAGATTTTATTCATTAATATAAGAAATTTAATAAAAATATCTTTGATTGGGTACATATATTCTAACTTTACTATTTGTCCAGCGACATTAGGTTGTATCTTTATATTACAAGTGGTTTCGTTTAATGGAAAAGTGTTAAGTAGACGCTTATGAACACTTTCATTATACATGTAGAGTTTGTTGTATGTTATTGGTTGCTATATAAGTAGTTTGGTTAAGAAATTTGATTTCTAAACTACTTATGGCTAATTTAGTTGCTAGACCTATCTATTTGCACTATGACAATATTTTTGCAATTTTTTTCAATAACAATACTATGAATACATAGTGTTTAAAATTTTAAAGGTCAAATATTTGACCATAAAAGAACTTGTATAGAAAGATTACATTACAGTAAAACATTTTTTGACTAAGCATATATTGGCTAATTCCTTGACTAAATGACTTCACCTTGCCATTTTTAAAATACGTATCTATAATATGGGTATTTTGAAGTCCTTTGACATTGTTAGCTAGAGATAATTATGTATTTACTCTAGAATGCAATTTTGTTTTCATGTATTATATGTACATTATATATATATATAGATAGATGATCATTGTTTCGTTCTTAGTTCTACATATTATTTTACATTGTCATAATATATGTAAAAGTCCTAAGATTGTTATCATTCTTAACCATATTACAAGTTATTAGGCATAATACAGTTTGAACTTGATCGTATATCTCATGACACATTTAGGTATCTTGAAATATTACAAGGTTATGTTAGCGCAAAAGGGAATATAAGTTTTAATCCTGTTAAAGATTTCTTTAGTGTAGTTTAGCACATAGTAAGAGAAAACAAACTTCTTTATTTTAATTTAGCATGAATTTAAGTGAAATTGAGTCTTATAAATAAAACATAGTACATTATAAATTATTTAGGTAATTTTGTTGTTTGTCACACTCAATTTTTCCATTCATATTAATAAGCATGATTGTAGTAGAAATGTGTCACATATAACACAAGTTTTTGGTATCTTCCAATATTGAAAACCTTACGGAACTAATTAAGTTATCTTTATGTGAAATAGTTTATAAAAGTTGATAGATACAATAATATTTTTATTCTCTTATTCAATAGGGAGAAAATGTTAGAATTTTGCTCTTATTTGAAATTTATTAATTATTAGTTTTCAAATTTAAGGTTAATAAAATTAAAATTTGATATGGTATATAAAGATAAAGAAATGGTCCGATAATAGATCTAATTCAAATAAGTCGAGATCTAATGAAAAAAAGGATACCTTTATTAGGCCTTTGATAAACCCAACAAGGTAAATGTAAATAATTATGGGATTTTTGCATCTGCTTAAATAAGTTTCACGAGTGTACAATTTTCTATGACTCGTTAGACAGTTTCGTGTATTAAAAAAAAAGTGCCAAAAATTTGTATACCTAATTTTAAACAATTTTTGCTAAAAATGATTTAAAATTGAATAACTTATTCAAAGATCGATGGACTTACTTGAAGTTTTTAACAATTTATCCAGGCAGAGACTGATAATAAAACATGTATATTTTTATATTACCATTGTTTATATAAGTTTATGGTTTATCTTGAGTTGATTATTAAAATTCATTATTACATCTAACAGTATTAGCATAACATATGACGCTCTTTCTAAGTGTTATATTTTATACTTAAATATGTGAAAACTTTATCTTTATCTAAAATTTGTTAAAGGACGGTAACTTATCTCCGGTTAATCTCTGTTTTTCTTTCTTTATTAGCTCAGCGACAGATGTTCTAGAATTGTCAAGTTGATTTGGTTGAATTTCCGAGTTTTCTATCATAGATCACTTGTTCACTTTGAATTATGACGTGGAATTGACATGCCACTGATTAATAGTCTCAATCCAATGTTTGGCGGCTCAACCAAGACAGTCACATCAAAAGTTTTCACGTCGATCTATACCGCTTAATATTGGAACCGTAATCTTCTATACCCCACAATCTGATACCGATTTTATTCCCCACATTTTCATCGTTTCATTTTTTAATGATGAGTAAAGAAGATTTGACGTCTTTTAGTACTTGATTCATCTAGATCTTAAGGCAAGGGGTAATCATTCGCTGTTTCTGAAATAATTAGCGAAATGTTATTGGCTCTATTTGACTGAAGAGAGCCTACGTGAGTACGTGTTAATTCAATCAAAAGGAATGACGTAAACAAGCTTTTACATGCTCAGGACTTTAGATAGGAGAATACGAGGGCAAATCGGACACTCCCTTGTAGTAAAATGTGATTTTTGCTCAGGACTTTAGATAGGAGAATACGAGGGCAAATCGGACACTCCCTTGTAGTAAAATGTGATTTTTGCCCAAAAATCAAGATAGCTTTAAGTTGTGGTCAATTTACCTTTAATGGACGACGCCACTCCAGAAGATGCATTTTCATTTGTGGCTAGTTGAGAGTTGCCTAAGTTTACGGGTTGGACTTCTACAGGGATTTCCAATTCAAGAATGACGGATCTACGATCCAAGAGAGCGAAAGGAAGCTACCTTCCTCGTGTGATTTTATAACGAACTTCAGATTTAATTAGAAGTTAGATCTGCTTCTTTATCTAATTCCACTTCATGTTTTGGAAGAATTTGCTCAGGTTTTTGGGTAAATCTCCTTGTTTTAAGATTTATACTCCAAAAGTGAATATTATTATAAATTGTGGAAAAGCGGAAACAAAAATGAAATAGGTACGGAAAATGGAAGAAGAATAAAATGCTCCTAAGTTTAACTCCACCTTACCATTATGGAACAATATGGTTTTAAGAATTAATCATTAGTTGAAGAAGCTACAGAACATCCACAAATTTCTCTGTTGTGCTTCAGATCAATCACTTATTGTTAAAGAAACATTAATTAAAGTGAACCTTGACATTCACTCATTTCTGGTTGGTTATTACCTTCAAGTATACGTGGCTACAGCAATTTTACCTCTTGACAAAATCAAAAAGTAAAATATAACTAATGAACAATAGAGACATAGATCAAACGTTAGTGTGGCTTTGAACAATGGAAAAACAAATAATACTTGTTACTACCATTAAGTCAGTTTTGTCTAAATCCACCAATAATGTCGCATTGGGTCCTTACAATGGTAAGAGAAATAAAGGTAATGTTCCACAGAACTAATGCCAAAAAAAGAAAAGAAAGAGTGATGATCAACTGTCAACTCTGTCAACTTCGGCATAACTTAATTGAACGAACTTCTTAGCACTTACTAATCTCAGCAATAACAGAGCTACAGTTGACAGAACAAGCCCCCCGTTCCACAACAACAAGCGTCCATTCAGAGTGAGCTTATCTAATACCTCTTTTCTCTTACTTTTCTTTCTATGCCTTACTGTATTCTCCTTTTTGAGTATGCACACGCATAAAACAAAAAACATAGCAGAAAATTTCTCTTTCCTTCTGTTCCCACAATTATGACATAAAATCTAAATTATCCCTCTGCATGCCAGAAGAAGCAGAATGGTCCCCAAAAAACTCGGGAAACCCAGAGGCGGCCCACCACCTCTCATCCAAAGCCTCCTCCATATCATGAGGTATTAGCGGTCTCCTACAAACCGGGCACGTCTTGTGGTCGTAACACATCCAACGGTCAAGACAGCTCCGATGAAAGATGTGTTGGCAGTTTGTGAGTCGTCTGATCTCGTCGAACCCTTCGAACTCGTACAAGCAGACGACGCAGCTGTCGGAGGGGTCCACAAGTTCGGAGAAGTGCATCACGGGGAGGATGGAATCAAACTCCGGCGCGTGGTGGGTGATGGCACCGTCCAGCCTTGAAATGTTGGGCTCTAGAAAATCTGGTAGACCCAGAAAGCGAAAGAGCATGTTGATGATTTTTCTGACGAACCCCAGAAGAGAAAGTGCGTGCAGTAGTAGGTTGGGAAAGAATAGTTCGGTGTAGACAGTCACGTAACCCATGACAAAAGAGACATGGCGTAAACGAATCGAGGGTTCTCCGTTTATGTACCCGTGGAATTATAGGTTGGTATACAATACATAATGACGATAAGAGGCCTGGGAATTTCCGGACAAAGACAAGTACTTGAACAACTATTCTTAAAAAATATTCTTATATAATAGATATTTTTAAATTTAATTCTTCAATTTTTTAAATTTATAAATTTAATATTACATTTTTAAGACTTGAATTTAATATGATATAGAGAAATTTGATATTAAATTTTGGACAATATGATTAATATCGATCCAAAATTTAATGTACTGAAGATAATAAAATAATGTATAAAAGTTATTAAAGCTAAATTTGACATCCCACCTAAGACCATGTCCGAGTATCAAAAAGAAAAAAAAAACCTTGTGGATTAAGTGAGGGATATATTATTAAACCAAAATCCTCCATGTGATTGTGTAATTTAAATTTCTTTGTAATAAACTTTTTTTTACATATTTTATCTAAATTAAACTTTTATTTTGCATATTCCCAAATTGACATAAGTTGGAAATTTGTAACAATGAACCAATACAGTTAGTTTTACTACTGTAATTGATATATGATTAATATAAAATGTATAACAATCTATACTTTGAAGCTCATATAACTTGATAATATATACTAATTTTAGTAGTTTATATTTTTTATAGTCAATTTCATCCAAGAAACATCATATAACAAAAACACATCATAAATTATTTAAGGATAGCTTCTTATACTTATTGTTTTCAAGTTTACTGAAATATAGAAATCAAAACTATTGATACAACGTGTTAATTTTTAAAAAAAAAATTATGATTTAAATAAAGTTATAATTCATCAAAAAATTATATCAATTAGGAATGTGTAGTGGATAGTTTGGTGAAATTTAAACAAAAATTGTAAAAAAATTATTGTTATAAAAAATTTTATTTTTCAAAGCCTAACAAACCACAAAAATTCAAATTATATGAACAATTTTGATTTTAAATCAAACCACAATGTATAAAATTTAAATCATATCAAGTTATTTTGGATAATTTTAGTTTTCTAAATATATTATTTACAAATTATATCTGTTAAAATAAAATATTAAGAATAAACAAAAGAGAAAAATAATATGTACTGAACTTGAGGTATATGAATATTTAACAAACTACAATATATCACAATCACAAAATAAATTCAAGGTAGATTAAAAAATATTTCACATAATATCATAAAAGACAGAAAAATAAGTAAATGATACATTTTTTCTTATCTTATTATAACAATAAATAATCATTTAGAAACAACATCTATATTACTAAATTTCCTCAAATTCTTTGCCTCAAAGAGATTCCTACTAAGTATTGTTGATATTGTGATTATAAAGTTACAATAAATAAGTTTAACTATTTTATAGAATATCAAGTTCTAATAAGGAAACAAATTTCACTCATTTTTAACTTCGTTAAACATTTCGCTTACACAAACGTCTTCTCTTGTCTTGGGAAGCCCCATTGTTCATCTACACAACTTTTTCTATTGAATAAAATATAACCGCAAAAGTCGAAATGATAGCATCAAAAATAATATTGTCAATTGATTTTGTGTTCATAGTCATCAATTTATTTAATTTTATGTCATTTTTTCTATTCTAGTCATTGTATGATTGTTAGGCCCCATTTCAGGAGTCTAACTCTTGAGTTAAACATACGTACATCACTATGTAGGGTCTTTTTAATAGAATCTCATTAGCCAACATAGGTTCATCTCCATTCTCTTAACATCTCAAAATTTCGTATTTGAACACTTGATAAAACGACAATCTAATATTATATTTATACCCTTAATCATCACCCAAACATATCATTCATTTTTATCCTTTATTTTCACATCACACCGTTATTGCTCTGCAAGATGTCCCAGATGATACAGTCGAAACACTGGCGAAGGAACCTGCTGAATCTCAGATGCAATCGGGACTTACGAAGCCGTTAGACAACATTGCGCAACGTAACTCGATCATGCATTCAGCCCCACTGAAATATTCTGCAACGCAGATTCCTGTTGATTCAAACAAATCTGCAGCCTTGGCGGATTTGGATACTTCTAATGAAGTGATAGATGACATGGAAGATGAAGTAGCGGAGGTTTTCACAGAGCCCCGCAGCATCCTAGAAGTAGTGCTGCCTATACCTTTGCCACAAAGAGGAGCAGTTGACCTAGGGCTTTTGCACGTTTCATAGGATGCGAATCTATTTCTATCGAGGCCCCCAGAGGCAGATAAGGAATCTAGTGAATCGGGAAAACGATGGTCCGAGGGGGAAAAGGAGGAGGTGAAAGTAACTCGGACTGATGATGGCGCCTTAACTGTGAAACGCAAAAGGGGACGTAAAGCCAAAGCTCAGACTAATGATGGCGCGTTGACTGTGAAACGCAAAAGGGGACGTAAAGCCAAATTAGAGCTGTTGAAGTTGCAAGAGGGTGTTGAACTCCGCTGCTCCGCCAGGTTACACTAGCCATTTCTTCTAATTTTTTTAATGATTAGCCAATTAATCTGGAATATTAGAGGAATTGCAAATGATGCGTCCTAACGTCGCTTAAGGAGTCTTGTTCCTATGCACTCTATCTCTTTTTTAATAATACTTGGGCCAATGTTGACTGGTGATGAGCTTGATCGAATAAGACGTGTTTTAAATTTTGATGTAGCCCATAGCTCTTGTTTTGACAAGATATAGGTGTTTTATCAAAATTCTTTTGAAGTGATAGTGCTACAAGATGTCGAGCAGGTTTTACATATGTGTGTTAGACACTCAAACTCTGAACAAGAACTCCTAATCTCAGCTGTGTATGTCAAGTGCTAGAGATCCGCTCATCTACCATTGTGGAATAACTTGCGGATGTTTCGTGAAAATCAACAGGGTCTCCCTTGGATGATGGGTGGTGATTTTAATGTAATTAGATCTTTGGAGGAATACTTAGGAAATTCTGTTCAGAATTATAGGGCAATTGATGATTTCAATAGTTGTATTGATGATTGTGAGCTCTCAAAACTACAAACTCTGGGGGATGATTTTACCTGGGGTGACTCCAGACAGACTGGTTGGGTAAGTAAGAAGCTAGATCGTATTTTGTTCTTGGTGGAGTGGCTATCCCTCTTTGTAAACTCTTCAATCTAGCATCTTAATAGGGCAACTTCGGATCATTGCCCTCTGCTACATCTTTTCGGCCCTGAATTGGAGAGTAGACCAAAAATCTCCCAATTTTAGAATACGTGGTTCAATAGACCTGCTTTTATGGAAGTTGTGAAGGCAAGTTGGGACTGACCAATAGATGCTTTTGGCATGCTAGCCTGTTCTCTTAAATTGTGCAGGTTAAAGGGAGCTTTGAAGGAGTGGAACAAAAACAACTTCGGGAATGTGTTTCAAAATCTTAAAGATGCTGAGACTCACGTGAGAAGTCTAGAGATTCAGTACGACAATAATCCAAATGATTACAACAGTCATCTTTTGCATGAAGTTAGGGCTCGTTTGTTGCTAAATTTGAAGGAGCGGGATGATTACTAGAGACAAAAACTGAAATTGAAGTGACTCAAGGAGGGAGATGCAAACACGGCTTTTTTTTTCATGCCATCTTGGCTGAAAAAAGGTGTCATTTGAGAATTCAGAAAATTCAAACGATGAATGGAATATGGCTGGACCGACGTGAGGATATAGATACCGAAGCTATAAATTTCTTCAAATTGTTGCTATCCCAGGAACAATTTGATGGCAGTAGGGATGTGCAAGGGGTTTTCTTACCATATATACCATCTCTTTTGACTTAGGAGGATAAAGTTGATTTGACAAATGAAGTGAGTATGGATGACGTTCAAGAAGCGATACATAGTATTGATCCAACTAGTGCACCGGGTTCGGATGGCCGTGGAGGAGAATTTTATAGGAAGTGTTGGGATATCATAGCTATTGTAACACCCTACTCTTGCGAGACGCGAACCTGACATCAATGGTAATATCCGAGTTCGTATCTCGCAAGGGTGATGTGCTAAAAACACTAAATCATTCAGAAGTCAGTATGAGTAATTTTTTTTAAAATCGCAAATCTGGGCCCATTTTTAATCAGAAATATTTTCACTTACCAGACAAGATGTTAATTAGCCCAATCCAAAATTAAAACATATTACACTCTGATCAAGTTCTTTTA